>CATIWR010300754.1:0-14187 GCA_949677035.1 Omphalea diandra
TATATATATATATATATATATATATATATATATATATATATATATATATATATATATATTCGGTTCAGTTTGGTTTTGGTCTAATACTCGGTACAGTTCTTAAAGAAAGACTGGACCATGACCGCTTTTAAATTATTATCGATTTGGTTCGGTTTAGTTTGATTTCGGTCAGGTCCAAATCATTCTTCTATATTTTCAGTTCAGTACTTATTTTGGTTTATTTTAAATTCAATTGTAAAAACTCCGAGAACCATGTTCAACGTTAACTAAGATACAATTCTACAATTCACTCTTAAGATTATAGAATTTTAGAGGCATTGTTTACACTCAACCTCATTTTTTATGGACTTTTGGATCTCAAAGCATGTATTATCTCATAGTCTCGGACTCCTCCCACGATGATAAGCTCTTGGGTCTCGATGTATCACATGGGCTTGGGTTTTGCCCAAAAAGAGCATTATCTTATAAACTTGAGCTCAGACCATAGTGATAATAATATGAGATCTGTGGATATCTGTAGATTTATTAATATTGTATTTATATTAGACTTATTTTCCTAATAAAGTTCTTATATAATACATATATGTAACCAAAGCTGATGTACAGAAAAGGGTTCGCAACCCTACATAGAAATACATATCTTTTTCTTCAAATATTTTTGTTTTTTCTTGATTTTGTTCTTGATTGGCGGCGTCACTTGTTTAAATATCACTGAGTTGATGATTTTTGTCTATATATTAACCCTTTGATTGACGATTTTCACACTTATATATCAAATTCAATTAACTCTGATCAATTGTTAATTTTTTCTTATTTATTCTTGATATTTTGATACTGACAGTTTACTCCTGTGATTTTTAGGGTAAACAGAAAACAAAAACCTCAAGAACGTTAAAAGAATGAATCATATTTAACTAAGTTCGAGCCTCGCGGTAGCTGAGTTGGCCATGTAGGGTTGTGATTCAGTCATTTCACTTTCGATAAGCTCGTGTAGAATTGGGCACAACCATATCAGTTTGGAATCCCATTTTATCCAGAGATAAATCGCAAGGCCGACTCTTGCAATGTATGGTCGTGTAGCAGTTCTAGATTTTGAGTCATACATAGAGGTGAGTAAAACTGATCAAAACAAATTATTTTATTTTTTCAATTTATTTTTTTTTTGTAAATTCAGTTTGATATCAGTTTTTGTTAAAAAAATTTTGTTTGTTTTAATTATTGCAATTCGATTTTAATAATTTAATAATTGAATCAAATAGAAATAGAACTAATCAACTCACATTTAATTTAGACCGAAAGCTCTACTAATTTTGAACTTAATTAGTGAGTCTAAAAAATATGTGACTACGTGTAGATAGTACGCACGGCCATGTGGAGCATGGGCATAATTAATGTTCAACCCCTTTGATTCCTTGAAGGCGACACTGCTCAATAACTAGGAAGCAAGGGCAACTTTTTAAAATCCAAAACAAACATTGACCCAGAAAACCAGAGCTACTGGTTATAAGTTCTTAGCACATCTTATCTTATTTAGCAACCAAGAAAAAAAAATCTGAAGTCAGATGATGTGGTAGAAATTCAAGATAATTAAAGAAGATAAATTAAACGAGTGGAAAATAAAATACCACTACTAGTTGCTAAATAATTGGGTTTAGCTGTACCTCAATTTCAGGGTGACAACTTTGCTCTATGATAATCCACATATACATATATGCTAGCCGGTAAGTAGGCAAGTGGGTGGACTTATTCATGTTCTTCTAGCTAAAACCAAAGCTTGGCATTTAGTGATGCAGATGACACATCAATATCACCTTGTTAAATCTCTTGCTATCCTCTGTTGCCCTACTTGTAATAAGAAGACGCACCTCTCCTCCAGATATCATTCAATGCACCTAGTGCGCAACACACGCACAAGCGTACTTTCTTTCATATTCATGTGTAATATTCTTTCTCGATGAAATGAGCAAAGGAATTGCCCACAACAAGGGGCAACAACTTTTGACTCTTGACTTGAAAATGGATCCGAAATCATTTGAAAAAAATAATCAAAATCTAATTCAATGGTGAATAATAATTTTATTTAATATAATAATAAATTATTAATTACGATATTATAATTTAATAACATCAACGACACTATAATTTTTATAACCAATCAACTGTAAGTATAATAGTCAATAGATGCATCCATACAATGCTTTACAGACAATTGTGATTCAATACTCCAACTTTGGACTTTTGTATTTCCGTATATCAAGTTACAATATTAAAACAAAAAGATGAAACAAAATGCCCCGTCATTTTTGAATTGAAAATTGATGAGAGATAGTGAATATTTTCGTTTGATAAAAGATTTGTATCTTTGAAAAGATATAAAGTTATTGTGTAATCAAAGTCACTTTTAAGATCTACAACGTCAACAAAGTTTGTAAAACTATAATGCCGAATTATGAAAATTTGACACTAAAATTAAATGATTAATAATCATTGAATTTTCATTATTTTAATATCAACCATTGAAACCCTCGACATTGACATGTGAAATTGAAAGTAAATTGTATAGTGATGTATATATTATTATATTATATTATATTATTATTATGTAAAATATTAAATTAGGTGTGCAATTTAATCATTATTTTATGATAATTTTATTATTATTGTGAATAATTTTATCATAAAGTGATAAATAATTACATATATTGATAAAACAAATATTTTAAATATTTTAAAATTATATTGATCATGGTATTGTAATGTAATATCGTATATAATGTTGTAATGTTTAGATTATTATAAAAATATTCAATCTTTATATCATAAGGATTTTTGTAAATTCCCAAAAATATTGAGTCATTCAAAAATATTTATGATAATATTTATACCATGATTTTAAAATTGATTGACAAATTGTGTTGTTGAAAATTATTTTTATATTTGATGTTCTGAGGCCTATTACTGAATATTGGCTCGACAGGGTTGCTTGGATTGAGGTGATCGGTTTGGCTGGCTATCTTACAAGGTGAGATGGAGATCCAGCCAATGACCGAAAGCCCACTCCGATAGTTACTCCGATAGTTAAGTTAGTTGGTTATTAGGGAGTAAATGTGAGAAATTTGGAGTTCCTTTATATAGAGAGGTTTTGTTTCCTTTTCGAGGGAGGGCTTTAATAGCCCTTTTGCTCGGGAATGTGTATTTCCAGATGAGGAAACATTCAATCCCGAGGACAATGAGTTGTGTAACCTGCATGCTCCCTTGTGGGCTGAACTCGGCTGGTCCATGAGCGTGTCTGCGTGCCATGGGCCGAGCCCATCCTGTCATTAAGTACTATCAATATTAATATTATATTATATTATAAAAATAATTTTTGTTCTTAGATATCTAATTTAATATTTATAAATGAAAAATACTCGACTATATATATATTTTTTAAACGGTAGTTATGCAATCTATGGATTAATGGAGAGGCACAAATAGACGGCTGATTTTGGATATTTGATACAGGTCAAATTAAAGTAGAAATCCAGGGTTCTAAAACAGGTGTCCCCATGTGCATTTAATCGATTTTGATTTTGCAACGTAGAGTAAGCAAAGTCTACTCACGTGCCTTTGAAAATCATTTGCCATTGAAATAATTGGTACAGAAAATAATGAAGTTGTGGACAAGATGAAGACGGAAGTATCCTACCGTCTGAAAATTCTTTTGTACCTAAAGCCATGACACTTCCAAATGCCTAGCTTTAATAATTGCCCTCTGCATGCTTGATATGTCACTATTCTTCGATTTTTTTTTTAATTTTCTTTTTAATATTGACATCCCAAATATTAAGGATTTACAGAGTTTAAATCTCTAAATGATCTATTAGTACATTATAATTTTGATGAACAACCTTTTGATTATTAGTCCAATGATTTAATGCAGCTTTAATATTACCTTATTTTTATGGTAGAATATTGCATTATGAGTTATTTATAACGTTTTTCATTTAGTCTTTGGATTAGTTATGTCCAAAAGATTGTGGAGATACAAATACTATCATTTAGTGATTTCTAGTATTTTAATTAGTTATCTCACAAAGATTGTGGAAATACAAATACTGTAGGCTTAATAATGTGGTCGGTTGAGTACATTTCTCAATGTCTTAGCAATATATGGATAGGTGGCAATTTTTTGTGAGACACAAAACTTCGTTCAAAAAATATTTAATTAAAATTAAAAAATTTGAAATAATTCTATTAAAATTGAGTACTTGTTTGATTTGAAATTTCATGTTAGTGTTCAATAATTGAATATTCAAATGTTGAAAAAAAAAACATTTGATAAATATAAGTGATTCGGTGTTTCAAGTTAAAAGTTAGCATTTAATATTTAGAAAATATAATTGAATATCAAAAACTAGTTTTTCTAGCTTTTGAATATAAAAGCTGACATTTATAATTTTTTTTAGTATTAACCTTATATTTACAATTATTTACCATTATATAAATTTATATTTCATATAAAATTAATCAGAATATAAAAACAATTATATTGAACTGTTAAATTACTAAATACTATATATTTATTAATTGCTCATAGCTAAACACTGACCACTTATCACCGACGGTTAATCACTCACTATCAACTGTTATTACTAAACCAAACAGACTCTAACTCAATTTGAAGTTAATTCCATTCAAAAATTGATTCATTTTGATTTGCTAACCCATCTAAATTAATCTTTGCTAATCCATCTAAATTAATCTAATTCTAAGATGATCTTGATTTGATTAAAAATTAATCTTTAAATCAAAATAATGCTTTGTTAAAATTTAAAATTGTAAATGACTCAATCTAACTCAAAGTCTAAAAATAAATCAAAAATCTTTTTGCATCTTGACCTAATAATTCGATCTTAATCCATCTTAAAAAAACTTAAAATTGACTCAATCTGAAATAGATCCAATATATTTATCACTCTATACATGAGGTTATATGTTGAAATCCTGATTCTTTAATAATATATTAGTCTTATTCCTTTTTAAAAATCTTTAAAATTGCGAAAATATGATAAAACAAAAAATAGCAGAAAATACCTAGGATTTGAAATTGTAATTTTCAATGTGATAGTTAGTTTTATAAATCTCTAAAACATGCCTTATTTGACAGTATAAGAAATTGTGATTCAATATTCATTTAAAATAGAATTCCAACCATATTCATCAATGTAATTAATTTATTAAAATAGCATATCTTTCATTTAAGTAAGACATAATATACAATGCAAACATAACTAGGAAACAATGAATTGACTCAAAAAAAAAAAATTGAGTTTGATTGTCACTTGAGATAAAATAATTGAAAGTATAAAGTAAACTTTTTACTTTTGTAAAATATATTTTTTTTCTAGGTGTATCAAAGAAAGAATTTTCTTTTATGTAGTTTAAACTAAACACAAATCGAATCTAAATACCAAATATAACAAAACATGTTAGGTATGCAACCAGAGTCATTGATTCGTACAAAAAAATTGATCCATGTAACTTTTAGGAGTATTATTTGTACAAACAATTTTGCAGGGATAATGATGATGATGATGATTCTAGATTACCAAAGTTGAGTAAGAAGCAATATTTTGAAAATGGAATCAGAATACTGACCAGTTTAGTTTGATTTAAATCGGATTTTAATATTATTTTATTTTTAATAAATTTTCTGATTTTAAAAATATTTTTAAAATTTTATTTATTATTAAAAGTAATTAAATCGGATTGATTAAATGGATTTGGATTGTTCGAACAATTGACCAGCAAACATTGATGAGAATTGGGTTTTGGTTACATTTATGCAAGACACACCATAAGCCATTAGGTCAGATTCTGTAGTGTTGCAATATAATTTGGAATCAATGATTGAAAGGAAATAAACAATTTCGCAAGGATAATGATGATGATGATTCTAGATTACCAAAGTTGGGTAAGAAGCAATATTTTGAAAATGGAATAAGATTAGAGACCAATTTAGTTTGATTTAAATCGATTTTTAATATTATTTTTATTTTAAAATAATTTTTAAATTTATTTATTATTAAAAGTAATTAAATCGGATCGATTAAACGGATCTGAATTGATCAAATCATTAACTAGCAAACATTGACTGAGAATTGGGTTTGGGTTACATTTATGCAAGAAACAGCATAAGCCATTAGGTCAGATGCCGTAGTGTTGCAATATAATTTGGAATCAATGATTGAAAGGAAATAAACTTTTTTTTTTTTTGGTCAAAGAAAGGAAGGAAAGGAAATAAACATTAATTTGTAATAACAAGAGTCCAATAATGATGTTTATCATACTGATTCATGTGTAAAAGACAGGTCACTTGGCAGTTTAGAGATTCTACAGGTAATAGGTTTCCAATTGTTTATTGAACCCATCAATTAAACAACCAATGGGTCAACTATAGCTACAACAACTCAGCTCAGGTTTGGTTTTTTAATAAATCCTGCTTGAATTAGTTAATCATTTTTCTTTTGGGATGAGTTGCTTAATAAATTTTGGTAATTGCAAACTATAATTATGTAACTTAATGTATATTTAATATGCTATAGTTAACATTATAAAATGTAATCAGGGGCTGCTATTGCGACACCAACAAGCTGGCCATAACCTATTAAAAAAATTAATCTATAATCTATGTTTTGCACGTAATTTATTATTTAAAATATATTTAAAAATATTAATAAAATAAAATATTTATAAAAAATATATGGCTAAATAAATAATATTTATTTTTAAAATAGATAGTATATAAAAATTATTTTCAATCTTGCATTTTTTAGTTATATATTTTATATTTTTTAATAATTTTTATTTTATTTATAATTATTTTAATTTAAAATTTTCATATGATAATTATAATTGTTTATGTAGTTTGACAAATATCAAATTTTTATCTAAAATAAATGATTAATTGACAAATAACAATCACTCATCTAAAACTAAATCTAAAATCAAAATTAATTTTTTCTTTTTAAAAAATTAAATTTAAAATCAAAATTAATTACATATATTGATTATATTTGTTTTTACCGAGAGTTTTCCTATGCCTATTTCTATATATTAATCAATTAACGTGTGATTAATGCCAGTATTTCCTTTTTTACAGTACTGCTGCTACTTTTTTAAAATGGTAAGAAATTTGAGCTCCACTGTTTACCTTTTTTCTTTATCCATCTGCTAAAATTATATCAATCTATTTCTTAAAATGCTCTATCCTCCATAATAATTAGAGGTGAGCAAATGAAGAATTCAATTTTGAATAAAAAAATTAAAAATTAAAATATAAATCAAATTGAATAAAACTCAATACAAAAATTAAATAAAATTGAATTGATTAATTCAGTTTAATATTATTCAGTTTAATCTGAATTGATTTAAAAAAAAAGATATTTTCAAATATTTTTTAAGATAAATAGTGTTTTAAAATTTATATCATATATTAAATATAAATAATGACGTAGACTATATTTTTATCATATTTAGCATAAATTCATATTAATATTATTTATTTAATAATATTCTATTTGGTTATTTTAAATTTAAAAAATTCAATCAATAAATCAAACTAAACAAAAAGAATCAAAACCTTTTAATAAAAAAAATCGAATAAAACTCACAAAAATTGAGCAAAAAAATTAAATTAATTTGATTTGACCGTTTTTTTTGTAAAATTCAAAATTTGCTCGCTCTATCCATAACCCACAATTCAAAAACTAAATGATAGTAATGGTTTTAATTTAGCAGTGCTATTTATGAAACTACTCTCTCTATTTTATTTTAGTTGACATTTAGAGTATGTATAATTATTAAAAAGGTATTAAATCTCTTTAATTAGTAGAATAAAATCACTAAATTGTTTTTATTTATATTATATTAAAATTTATTTTCTCTTCTCACCATATTCCCTATAAGATAGATAGAGTGGTTCAAAAAGTCTTTAATGAAGACAGAGAAAAAGTAAAAATAAAAAAAAATATATAAATATACATGAATTTTGTAAAATATCAAATAAAATGAAATAAAACAAAAGCTCTAAAACATCAAGTAAAATGAGATGGGAGAATATTTAGAAAAAAAATCCTTGTACAGCTAAAGAACAAATGAATTACTAAGTACAATAAATTATGTCATTCATATCAAGTGAAATAGGAAATACTTTCTCCATTTCTAAATATTTATAGTTTTTTGGTGTTGCACAAGAATAAAGAAACTATCTCATTTGTCCCAAAAAGATGGGTAGTTTGTCACAATAATTTTCACATTATTTAAAATTTATATTTAATACTGTGACAACTCACAATTTATAATTTATATGCCCTTAATTATATTTAATGAGAAAATAAATACTATAGTTTACTAGTTTAATGATTAATGAGGGTAATTAGTAAAACTTGATTATAATTAATGAAAGTTAACATATATTTTGGGGCATCTAAAAAAGGAATAGTGAACATTTAGGACAAAAGAAGTATTAATTAGGCTATTTTTAGAAAAAAAATTATTAAATTACCCTTTTAGATTACTAGGATCAATTAATATGTGTAGTGATTACTTAATAAAGATAAGGATAACATTGAAAAAAAATGAAATAAAATTTTATTGGTGTTTTAAAGTGACTCATATTTTGAAAAAAAAATATTTAAGAATTGAGGGAGTAATTAATAAGGGATTTTAAAGAAATCATAACAACAAATTAATTACTCATTCTATCAAAATTATATCATGCTTCAAAAAATTTTTTACCCCAACACCTGGGAGTTTTTGTAAGAAATCTTTGACAAGACATAAATCCACACAATTTAGTAATACGCAAAACAAGAAGAAAAGAAGACCAATAATTGATAGCCTTAATTTGAGATTTGCATTAGAAAGGAAAAAAAAAAAAATTAAAGAATGGTTGTTTTCAAAATGTATCATTTAATAATATAATTGAAGGGATATCTGTAAAAAACAACAAAAAAAATTATTATTTTAATTAAATTAATTATTTGTCTTAATTTATAGCATGAAAATAAAAATAAGTCTATTTTTTCCAGACAATGAAAGTTTTTTTTTTTTCCCTCAATGATGGAACACTTCGTTGAAATTTATAGGTTTTGGATGGAGGACAACAAATGCAAGTGACGTATTTAGCACTTGGATCCAAAATCTTCTTAACACTTGATCACTTGTCTCATTAGCTTCTCGGAAAGCAACATTATGAAGTGGATCTGGACGGCTTGACCAAAATCACAACACTTTAAACTGGGCCAACAATGTGGCCTGCCAGCCAAACTCAAAGGTTGGCATAGAAACACGTTTCCCTTTCACTTCATGTGCCCTATTAGGGGAGGACTTGGACAATGATATTGGTGCTAATGCTCAGCATGAAAATGGCCTTTTCTACTGCAATGGGTATGGGCATGCGTCTGCATGACCTTTATCTGCCACAACAACTAGTACTAGAATACCGTCCTTTCGCTGTCACTGGAAACCAGAAAATTTTCACGACCTCACTAGTGCACATCATGGTAAATAATCAAAACCCTGTTTATTATGAAATTTTATCTTTACTTCTCTGCCCAACTAAATTCCAAAAACATTTGAGGTCATTTTGATCTCAGAGTAGTTTATAGTTTTCTCTTTTGTGGTTTAGAAGAAACTGATGAAACTTGGACTCTTTCTTTGGGACCAGATCGAGAGATATCTGCAAGAATGCAAATGACTGCTTGCATTGTACATGTAAGGGTTGGTATCTACTAAAGTGAAAAAGTGCTTTTCGCTACTTGGTTCTATGATCATCTATTACGTGGCACCGAAAGGCTGGTTGGCTGGAAGGAGTAAATTGGTTGGAGAATATGGCAAAATGACATGAGTTTATGAGTTCATTGAATCTCACTTTTTCCATTTTTGGTTTCTGTTAGTTTCTGCCCTGCTGTGAGCATAATGATATATACATCGGAATTACTAATGAGGCAACCACTCAGGCAAAAATTGTTAGTCTAATGACTAAGGATTTAAGTGAGATTTTATAATCGATTGATTGATAACAATATCAAAATATATTTCTTTAATTAATCTAATTTAAGTTATTTTTCAAACTTTTTATCGTTTATGCTAGATAAATCATAAGTTTTTAAGTTATTTTTAGATATTTATTTCTTTCATTTTTTAACATGAAATAGAGATTTCATTTAAAAAAGAGATATTTACAAAGTTACAAAATATCACAATGAATATAATCTGAATCAAAAGAGCTAAAATATTACAATATTACATAAATACATAAAAAGTTTGCTCAACACTAAAAAAGTGAGTACTCTCCATGATAGTAATATGTGAACAACACTCAATAAATACAAATAATTTTACTACTATACTATGTTGATAAGGGAGGGTGTTGATAAGGGAGGGTATCGGATCTCAAATGATATTTGAAAGTATTGATTAAGGTAAATTTGAATCTCCTATTTGGAAGAATTTTTTTGTTGCTTTGATATCCATGAATTTTTTAGATTTATAATCTACTCTGCGCAGAAGCAAAACTCTAATTTATTTTACTAGAAAAGATTTGAAAACTCAAATAAACCTCAGTAGTGTTGGAATAAAAGAGGTATAAAACCTAAATTTATAAAGAAAACTACTTATTTACTAGAATAGATCATAAGAAAATAGAAAGAAAGTAGGTTGTCGCTTGTCAAAAATGGCCGACAATCCCTGTAAGAGATCAAAGGAGGATGCTCAAAGAAAGATTGAGCAATTTCTTTCATTGATTGTATCTTTTGTATCTTTTTCTTCTTTATTATCTATTTTATAATTTTTTCATTACATAATATAATATAGTAATATCGTATAGCTTCTAATTATTTTCTTACCAAAATATTAACTTGCAAATAATAAATATTGGCTATAACTATTGCTTATTTAATAAATAATAAACACTTATCATTTTTAGTTTCTAAGACAAAATAATTAATATAGTTCTTGATTTTTCAAATTTTTATTTTAAAATAACATCACAAATCAACTTTTACATATTATTTTAAAGAGATTTTAGAAACACTAAATCATTTATATTTTTAAATTCAGGAAATAAAGGAAACACTAAATCATTTATATTTTTGAATTCATGAAATAAAAAAAAAAATTCTCTTATCACTTTCTGACCTCAAATTCCAACTCTCATTAATAATATGAGAAATCAAACCCCCCCATCTCATTAATAATGAGTCTTTTTTTTTTTTTTTGGCTTATTGTTATTGCATATACTTACATCACAAACTAATTATTTTTTCCAAAGGAAAAAAAAAAAAAAAAAGCAATAGCTGAAGCTCATGTTCATGTGTCATATCGATATCAGTTACTGCGTCGCAATTCACAATTAATGCGATAGCTACAGCACTACGATGCATTCCACTATTGTTTTGGATTTATGCTAACAAACGTGTGGCCAATCTTTAAAAACAGAAAGCACAAATGGTTCTCAATCATTACAATAACTGAACTTAGACTTAAAAATCAACCCATGTTTTGATTCATCTTCTAATAGTACTACTCCTTTCCAACCTCAATTTGTACTATTGGCTGCCATTTTCGATTATTATGGGAAAAGCAACCTTACAATGTCATCTTTATAATCAAATACCGCACTTTGTCGTCGAATAATATGAACTTGAGAAACCATCTAATCTAATTCCTCATTTGCAGCTTTTATCTAAATCACCTCAAATATATTTTTATTGTCTAATGCATGTGAAAAGTGTTAATTTTTTTTAGCGTGTGTCACGTGGTTAATTATTTTTATAAAAATCATAACAAATTAATTGCAAAATATATTATTAGTAGGGATGAGAATGATTTTTAACTTATAAAAACACCCACGACCTCTAATAGGATTTGAAGGCATATCATTTTTTATCATTGAAACAAAGAATATTTGCAAGAAAAGTCATAATTAATATATATGTTTTAGATAAATTTTATTATGATTAGGTTTGGAATTTGTGGCTTCATAACTTTGCATCACTGTAATATATCACTAAATCACAAAGAATTATATAAGTATATAGTAAAACTTTTTTTTTATGGTAATGCTTTATATAAGAATAACTTTCATAATCACAAAAAATTTTGATTTTAATTCAGACCAATTATAAATTAACAAAAACTTCAAATTCTAACTTTATACATCATGTCTTAAACAAATTTGCCTCTACGGAGTTATAATTATTTTATACTATAAAAAATATGTGTTATGTAATATATTGCATTATATAGATATATATACTAATTTTTTGAAATTATGTCTCTCTTTATATACTCTCAATATATATATATGAATTATATCTATCTCTTTTATCAATGTATATAACAAGATTTAACATATTTAATTAATTAATTATTAATATAGTACATATAATTAAATATAATAATTTAATAGCTGTATATTTATTAAATTATAACTTTTCATAATAATAAAATTAATTTAGTCTAATATTATGACTATAGAGGTTTTACTATAATAATTTCTAATTTTAACATAGAAGCTTTACTGTAAAAATTTCTAATTTTAATTTTAACAAATCGCCAATTAAAGAATTTATATGACACTTAAAGCTAAAAATAGCTTGAGTCATGGATGAGTACAAACTCATTTCTTGTTACATTGATGTTTTATTTTAATCGATAATTAGATATCATATGAAAATTCTTTCAATTTTTAAGCTCAAATTGGTAAATAATAACTATATATATATAATGCTTTGATTAAAAAAAAAAAAGGAATTGTGCCCCAGTTCTTTCAATTATTGGATTTGGATATGTTTTGTACTCTTTTTACACTTATTTCACATACCAATCAATGTTTTGGACGGGGAAAAAAAGGTGCACGTTGTATTATAGTACTTAGGCGACAGCAACTAATGACTTGAAGAAATGTTAAATAGATTGATAATGGGTGAAGATTTATATGTCGTGTATATTATTATATTACTATTAAATTAAATAAAAAATATAATTTATTATTAAATTAGATACGATTAAAGTATATAAAAATTATTAATCAAATAATATTATTTAATGATATTATTAAATTTATTATTTTAGAATTCATATTGATATTGATATGAATAAAAAAGAGATTTTAGGTTTGTTTAACTATTTTGGTTCCATTAATTAATTTACATAATAATATTGATCATTGATGATCCTGCCATTTGCGGAGCTTGGCTCTACAAGCAAAGTATATATCACAAAGCGAGAGGTTTTTAGAATGTTTTTCAATGTTTTATTTTCTTCTTCTAGAATAATATAAAATATTTTTATTTATAAATAATCATACGATATCTAAAAAAAAATGATTAAACATTGACTTAACTCTGAAATTATAGTTTTATTTTACTATAAATATTTTTCAGCGACTATATTTTTATTAATTATGAGAATCTACCAGATACAGTGTTATAGTATGATATGAACTAAAATTCATATAGTACTCCATAATAAATTTAAGAGACAATGTTCAATAATATATCATTATATATTACTAAATAATCAATCTCAAATCACTAAAATTCTTTAAAAAAAGACAAGAACTCTCACATACAGAGAAAAATAAAAAAATTAAAACAAAAGCTCTTAAAAAGAGATAAAAATAAAATAAAAACTAACAAATAGTGTAAAAATAATCTACTTTATTTAAGAAAATAAAGAAAATGATGAGAAAATGAGTTTGTCATGAATATAATATATCGACGATAGCCCTAAAACACTAAAAGATAAGAATTATTTTTGGATCTCTTATTTTCTGTTTGGTGTTTTAATATTTTTTCTAATTAATAAAATACTACACAATTTTGAAAGATTTAGATAAATAATATAATAAATTATTGTAAATATAAGTATCAATTATTGTAATTTACTATTGTAAGCAATATTTTATTAAGATTTTCTAATGTTGAATACAAATTACCAAAATAAAAACTTAATCAAAATGTGTGTGTCTATATATATATATATATATATATATATATATATATAGACACATACACATTTTGGTTAAATTTTTATTTTTGGTAATTTGTATTCAACATTAGAAAATCTTAATAAAATATTGCTTACAATAGTAAATTACAATAAATGATACTTATATTTACAATAATTTATTATATT
>CATIWR010300760.1:0-10650 GCA_949677035.1 Omphalea diandra
ATATATATATATATATATATATATATATATATATATATATATATTACTCTAGCCATACATCACCTATTGCCATCCCTAAACTTATACGCATACATACATATATGTATGTATATATACCAGATTGGTGTTATTGATCTTTTAAGAGAAAAATAAGTCTAGGGATGGCAATAAGTAATGCATAGGTAGATTAATATTTGGCAAAACACATCCCGAGACCCCTGTACTATAGTCATTTCTATTATTGAGCTCCTGAACTTTTATTTATCAATATGAATCCTCTAAACTTTTATTTTTAGCTGATTTAGTCCTATTTTTACAGTAACTTCGTGACATTATTAGAAAGCACTAACACTTATTGTTAAAAGTGTGCTAAAATAGAAAAGTTAAAGTATAGGTGGAATGGTTGTTGACATAAGAAAGACACGTTTGTGAAAGGAATGAATTGGAATCCCATTTGACTTAAACTCCATAACCTTAGTTATTTGTTGACCTAATCTCTCTCTATGCATTATCTTAATGCAAATTAAATCCCTAAAGTTATTTTCTCACAAATCCTTATCACCATTTCTTGAAAGCATTTGTTGGTGGGCCCTAGGCTTGTGGCCCTCAGGGTGTTGAGAAAGGGATCTAGAGGTGCCGACATTGAAGAAAGAAAACATCTTTAATTGTAGTGGTGGACCTCTTTGGTCAGTTCCATACTAGGTAAATGATTTATATTATAATATTTATTATGCTTGTGGTCCCAAATGGTATTGGAATAGTATTTGCATGGTTTTCAAAGAAGAGTGTAGGGCTATATATTGATGGTTTTATTTTCTATTATTATGATATTGCAGAACAAGATGGGAGATATATGTGTTGATCTTATAATCAATCATAAGGGTAGTTTTGTGTTAAGAAAAGGGAAATGGGTATATATATACGTAGGGTGATAATAGGAGTAAAACAAGGAATAAACATTGATAAACTATCCTACCCTACTATAATGTCTTATGTAAAGGAATTAAGGTATAAAAGGCTAGGGGACTCTATTATAAAGACTCAGTGAGTGGAAAGTTTGAAAAGGTTAGTAGCAATAAAGAAGTCAATGCCATATGTAGCAAGCTGAATAGTGATGATAAGGTTAATTTTTATATTGACCACAATGGGGTCAATATAGGTGATGAGTCAGCAATTTATCTAAACCACAACCTTTTATAAATGTTATTAAAAAGGAAAAAAAGATTTGGAAACAATGCCAATTTGAGTGGTGATGATTGAAAGGATATTAAAAATGGCATTAGGAATGAAACAAATGTTGTAGGGTTGGAGAGTGTTGGGTTATAAGAAGTTGGGAAAGGTTTAGAGGAGGCAACTGAAAGGAGAGGTGAACCTCATCTAACCTTTGATGAGTTAACACAAAACTTGCCTGACACTAGTATTCAATTTGATGATGAAGATGAAAAGTTAGTTAAAGCTAGGAAAAAAGTTAGAGAATATATTGATAGAGTGAAGGGTGTCTGTGGTGCATTTGTCAATATTGAAAGTATAACTAATGAAGAGAATGTAAAAAATGAAAAGGGAGAAGAGAATGAAGATCTTGAAGTGGATGAAGAGGAGTTAGAGGAAGTACATGAAGATGATGAGATAGGTGGAAGAGCTAATGATGGAAACAACAATGAGTATTATGATCCTTCTTATTATGGCAGTTACTATACAAGAACTTATGAGGAATGTAGTGATGATACACTTAAGAGATATAGTAGGAAAGTTAGTTTTCACCCATCAACAAAAATTCTTATTTTCTGCCTTGGTATGATTTTTTAGAATGTAGAAGAATTGAGGGATGCTATAGTTAGATATTCCATCTTTAAGGGTGTTGGAGTAAGGTTCAAAAAGAATGAAGCTTGCAAGGATTAGGCACAATGTTTAAAAGGTTGCCCTTGGGTTTTCTATGCTAGTAACAATGGTGATAATGAAACATTAGTTGTCAAGACATATAAACCCCATCATAAGAGCTATAAGGTCCATAAAAGTGTGTTTGTAATAAGCAATTTTATTGTAAAACACTTTAAAAATAGAATCATTAGTCAACCTGAGATTAGACATAGGAATTTGAAAGAGCTATGCAAATCAAAACTCAAGTTACATGTGAACCTCAAAATGTGTAATAAGGCTAAGAGCAAAGTGATGAAAGAGGTCATAGGAGACTATAAGCAATAACATGTTATGTTGAAGAAATTAAAACTAGTAATCATGGAATAACATGTGTAGTGATAGCCAATAAGGACAATCCTAATGATCCATTTGATGATAATAAGTTTAGAAGTTTTTTTTTTTTTTATGTCTTTTGATGCTTACAAAAAAGGTTTCATATTTGGTTATTGACCAATCATAGGATTAGATGGTTGTTTCTTAAAAGGAATGTGTAAGGGACAACTGTTATGCATAATTGGGAGGGATGAGAATGACCAAATGTTCTCAATAGCTTAGGTAGTGGTTAATATTACAAACAAGTCGAATTAGAGCTGGTTTTTGAGATGCCTGAAGCATGATTTGCCTTTAAATCATGGAGAAGGTTTGATGGTAATTTCTAATATGCAAAAGGTATGCTATTAGAAACATTTATTTTATTTTATTATGCTAAACATATTGTGTGTATAAAATGTAAATAAATTTATTGTTTATATATATATAAAGAGTGCAATAAAAGATGAACTACCAAACATAGAGCACAAAAAATGTGAAAGACATGTTTATGCAGATTGGTGCAAGAAGTGGAAAGGAGAAGAAAGAAAATCTACTTTATAGAGATGTGCAAAAGCAACATTTGAAGTTGAACTTAGATAAAATGTCAAGGAACTTAGTAAGCTAGGAGATGGGATAATGGAAGATTTCCTAGAATACAATGTCACCTCTTTTCTACCAAGTGTTCTTCAATACAAATAAGAGGTGTGACATTGTTGATAGTAACTTGGCTGATACTTTCAATGGATGGATATTAGAGGCAAAGTGAAAGTCCATAACAATGCTTAAAGAAATAAGGGTTCAAGTTAAGTGGAGGATTGCCACTAAAAGGAAATCTATGGATATATAGATTAATGATTTGGCTCTTAGGGTAGTAGAGAAAATGGAGAAGAAAAATTTAAAGTCATTTGATTGATGTATGGTGTTTAATGGTGATGAGGGTTATGAAGTGGTATATGTATATAATCACGATCTCAAATACAAGGTACAATTGGTGGTAAAGAAATGCCCTTGCAGGGTATGAGATTTAATAAGAATCCCATATATCGATGCTATATATGCAATTTACAGTCAACATAAGCAAGTTGAAGCCTATATAGATCATTGGTACCATAAGGATACTTATAAGAAGGTGTATGCAGTGTGCATGTAAACAGTGAGAGGGAGAATAATGTGGCCTGAGTTAAGTAAAAAAGCAATTGTACCTCCTGAATATAAGAAAAAACTTAAAACCTAAGATTACTAGAAGAAAGGATAAGGAAAAACCAAGAAGGGTAGGAAGGTCATCTAGAAAAGGAAGAATTATGACCTATAAATTGTGCAAAACTGCAGGACATAATGTCAGAAGCTATCCAAAGAGGACAAATGTAAATCATGTATTCTTATATGAATACATATGATATATTATTTTATTTGACAAATGTAAATCATGTATTCATATATGAATACATATGATATATTAGTTTGTTTTATTGCTTATATATGTGTAAATTTAATTATAGAATACTAGCAAGGCAAAAAGGCAAAACCTCAATCCTAATCCTAATTTTGCAACTTCATCAAGTCAGTAAGGAAATGCTTAATTAAGTTGCCACTATCATCACAAGGTAAAATAAGTTTAAGAAAGACTAATCTTGCAACTAAACCCATTAAACACCTTTCAAAATAATCAGGAACTGCTACTTTTACTAGTAGAACTCTAAGATTTGGTGGGGTGTAAAAGTCAAGTAATCCTACAACTTTTTCCCAGGCTATATGGTCTTCTCTTAGGCCAAAGTCAATTGATTTTGTAAGTGTAAATAAATTAATGTTTTCCACTTGATATTTTTAGTTGTTCCATATGTTTTGAGATTATTGATATACATATGGCTTGTACCAGATTATAACTAGACACCAGCCTATAGGTCTATAATGGAAAAAAAAAGTAGGTTATTATTAAGAGACAATTAAATGAAGTAAAATAGCGAAGAATGTCTTAGCCATTAAACAAGAATAACTCATTGAAGATAAAGGATTTGAGACAAACTCAGTGAAGACCATTGATGCACATTGGTTGTAATTTTATTTTTTTCAATGTCTTAGTTAAGCTTGGACAATTTGAACTATATTGCCTTTCCTGATTAAGGTATTTTGTGTAGTTTTTTGTTCATTATACTTGGTCTATATGGCCTAATTTTGAATACATTTGTAAATTGTGTTTCAAATATTTAGAAAGCATAAATTAACAAATTGTCATTTTTAATGAATCTCTAAGCTTATTAAATTGTCATTTTGGACATGATCAATATTTGCAATATCTTATATATGGTACGAGTTATATAAACTATCATTTTGTTGTCAATTTAGCAAAATGTTATGTGTGATATTAGTTTAGGAAGCAAGCTATCATTTTGATACATTATTTGCTATTACTTTACTACATATTTTGCAGCCTATTAGTTTAGCAAAATGAGAGCATATATAAGCTTTAATGAGTCAAGGGAATTGTCATTACTTGAGCTTAAATTAGGCTAAAATTTAGGCAATATAAACACAAGATTTCCGCAAAAGATCAACTTTCATTACTCATTTCTTTGTCCTTACAATACCAATAATAATGACATTTCCCAAATTACCTATACAAAACTAACATTTCAAAATTACACCCAATCATTTATAATGGAAATGAATTTCCAGTAGCCTACTTTTGCTTTGTTACTATCCTAGCACCCAATCTTCTTCCATGTTCCCAAACTTTCTTATTGTCCTAGATTTCTCTTAACAAACACACCTAAAATGAAGCACATCAACACCAATATTCCAACCATAATTAAGTCCCTTTCTTACTTCAGTTTCCTGCTACATCTATGACTTTAGTTTCCTATTACCTTTATGATATTCCTTTAGGTTTTCAAATCATTAATTTCTTACTTTAACACTATTATCTCCTTATTTAATGTTGTTGTAGCCTTACTCGTGTATCCATATGTTTCACTTATTATCCTTAGTGTTAGCCTCCTAATTAGTTAAGCTCTTTCAATGTACCTCTTATCATACCAAATGAATAGTTCACAAAAAGTACCCTTTATCAAATGCAAAAACCAGAATCAAATTCTCTACATTTTCAAAAGTAATAAAATATAAATAAAGTTTATTCCATCTGTCTAATCTTAAGCACATTTGAAGAACTTTCTATCTGAATTTATTGTTGTCCTCAATGTGTACATTCAGGCTAGACTTCCACAAAAGTAGTATAAGACATCTGGATCTTTAACTCCACGTGATCATTATGCTCCTCTAAAATTTGCATCTAATGCTTGTGAATTCTCCATTTTCGCAACTTGTGAAGTGGAAGAAGTTGTCCCACAACTGTTATTTCTTCTTTATTTTGGGGATTCTTATACTTTGAACCCTAAGATTCTCCCACAACTAATACACACTCATTAAAGGCGAAGGCCATGTAGCTAACATAGTGTGATATGGCGCTTCGTTACTACTTACTCACCTTCTTATGAAACTGTTGTTAAAAATAAGGTCAAATCAACTAAAAATAAAAGTTAAGGGGCTTAATGTTGATGAATAAAAGTTTAGGGACTTAATATCAGAAATGGTCATAGCACAGAGGCCTCAAAATGCATTTTGTTAGTAATATTATATCTTTATTCATATCCAAATGATTATAAGTCTACTATATATGTACTTATACCCATTTAAATAATAAATCTTAAATTTGTCTCATGTTTATAATAATCCATGCACAACGATATCCAAATAATTATCAAAATATTTTTAAAATACTTGTTAAATTAAAACATAAAGTATATAATTAGTAATTTATAATCATATTTAATTAAAATAATATATATTATAATATATATTATATTCAAAGAGGTCATATATTTAACAATTAAATAAAACTACTAAATACTGAAAAAATTGAATACTTTTAAAGTATATCAAATTCTCTAAACAAAATATATTAGATATATCATAATTAATAAGTTTAATTATATAATCCCTAACATTTTGCATCTAATCTAGTTCTAGTAGGGTACTACACTATCCATACTCTACCCAAACTCAATTGTCACAACCTAGATTTTGGATTGTGCCAGCGCTAGGGAATGGGAAGGCATAAGGCCTCTAGAACTCATAAAAAGCCTAACTACTCATGGTTAAAGCCTATTTACAAGCCTTTTCATACCTTGAATCTAAAATTTATACTGATTGGCCTATATACATTTCTAGCTTTCATTTGTCCCATTTAGATTTTGACGATAATACAAATGGGAGATAAGGATTCAGGCTAAGCTTGATCCCAAACATTTCATAAGAACACTTTCTTATATTAAACTATAGCCTTTAAACTCATTTCTTATCATGTCATGAGTAGGGGAGTCTAGACTCACCAATCAATTCCTTTTTATTCTTTTCTTTACTTACCTTTATTATATATACATCATTGAACCTAAAACTCTCTTATTTAGATAATCATAGAATCAAGGGTCCATTTAAGGTCACTTTAGTCATAACATTCCTTTCATTATCATATGCATTTGACATTTATCTTATATGGCCCATAAATCCTAGTATGCCTTAGCATCATTTTCACTAATCATGCATCATAATCATTTTACACTATATTAACCTTAGACATATACATATCACTTTATTAATAACTTAGACTTTGCAGAGATTACCAAGAACACAATATATACTTAACATTTTCTCAATACATTTATAACTTTTTGAAATATACATATACATCATTACTGTAGGCAACTATGAAGAAATAATGTAGTGCATTGACAATACATGATACATAACTTAAAACCTTCATTTATAACCTTTAGCTTTCAATAATGATATCAATCTTATGCTCAACTTGCAAAAACAATCTATGTGTGTGAAAGGCGAGTTCCTTATGGGAAACTTAATGAGGAATTTATATTGTCTATATGCATGCACACATACATTTACATGAATGCATCTCTAGCTACATGGCACATCAACTGCATACATCATCAATTGAATACATCTCTAGTTACATGAATACATCCGAACAACTATGTCATGTATGTATAATATTTCATTTTCCCTAAACTACCCTTATCCTTGCATAGCTAGCTATGACTTTTTTTATTTCTACTTCTTCCTTAAACTACCCTCACATCACATGGCAATTAAACATAACATTTCATTCATGAAATTTAATTTCATGCATATAAATGCATATGGCTTTTATATCAACATAATTTGGTCTACTATGGCATATATATAAATTTATTATATATGTATGCAATGAACATTAAAAGCCACAGTAAAATCTTTCACCTTTGATTATAGCCATAACTCCTCCTTACTTTAGCTTTACCCTCTTTACCTCTTTGCCTTAGCCTTACTCGCTCTTAATTAACTTACCCACACACATGCCTAAGCATAAACTTCCATTACATCATTACTAAACCATCTAAAATATAGAAAGTTACTCAAAACTACATATAACATATAACATAATATGTCGAAAGCCCTTATAGGGACAATGAAGTCCTAAACATCAATCAAACAAGTAAACATAACTTTCGTTGCCTTTAACTTATAACATAATTGTCATCCTTCATAGTTAGCTCATTATCACCATTTTTCTTTTATCTCATTCATAATATCAACATTAACATGAGCATTAAAACATGTAATAATCCATAATTATAATCCTTAACTTAATTCATAATCATTAATTTATACTTCTAAATTCATCAACATACTCATTTCTCATCACAACCCATCCATTTATTCATTAGGACATCCATACTTAACTCCACCGCAACTAGAATGTAAGACATCCTTCAACACTTGAAAATAACTTTAGACCTTAGGTTTATAATGTTATATAACATTTAATATCTCAAATAAAATTAAGGAACTTAAACTATATCAATTATCATTGCAATTAAAACTCTTTTGCATAAAAAATAATCATAAGTTTATTAAGACATCAATGTTTAACTCTATACAAGAAAGGTGTTAGACATCCTTCAAGACTTAATTCTCATCATAAACAATAATTTAAAGATTCCAATTAACATTTAAGAAGTCATTAACCACCATGAATTCATATAATCAATCTGCATACATCAACACCTTTCAAAGCTTCAATTGTATACTACATCAATATTGTCTTTAGTTCAACCAAGGTGTAAAACCTCAATTAAGCTTAATTCTCTTCTTACAAATGAATATAAGAACACTAATTAACCAATAATCATTAAGAATGAAAAGAAATAACCTACACACTTTAAACACTTCTAAGACTCCTTTTGAAGACAACATCATTTTTTATGTCAAACTCGCACTAAACTTCATCTCCTCCATCACCACCAAGCTCAAAGACATTATACATACACTTATTCAAATATAGAATAAATATACAGTAAATACGACAGATTATAACATACTTGAAATAAAAAGGAGAAGTTCACCAACTTGCTTCAAAGATGGACGAAGATGGATAAGCAAACTTGATTCTCCTAACTTGATTTGGTAGCCACAGATAAAAGTGACATTTTGGGAGGATTTTGGTGAGTTTTGAACTACTAAAAACTGATTAAAATGGGGTTGGAGCCATGTTTACAAAAAAGATAAAGAGAATGAGGTGTAAAAAGACTAACATGCCCAAATGGAGTATTCTAGAAAAAGTCCAGCAAAAATGCTACTTCCAATCCATAAACTCATGCTTCCATCCTTTGTCCTTTTCCTCAATACATTTAAAACACCATTTTTAGGCATGAATAATAAAATAAAATTGAGTTAGATTTGTGTTTAGGTAGAAAATAAAGATGAAAGGGTGTGAAAAAAACTAAAATGCCCAAATAGAGCATTCAAACCTTTTAAAAGTTTTGCTTCCAATCTTTTATTCTTTTCTTCAACACAATTTAATTAACAACTCTAGACATCTAAAATACATCTAGAACACATCATTGTCATGCCATTTAAATGTACATTAGGCACACACTAAGACACTAAGCAAATATAAGCAACAACATTAAGATAAGGCAACTATGCAACTATTCAAGTCTTCCTTCCTTCCTTTAAGACACTTCAAATACAAACTTTAGGCATCTAAACTGAATATAAAAGACTTCATTAACATGTCATTTCATCACATATTAAGCACAATTGCAGACCTTAATAACCATCGAAAATCATACACCTAACTTAGCTTATATCTTAGCTTCCATTATTCTTTTTCATTTCTTTTAACGTATCCTTTAACATAACTTCCTTCCATATAAAATATTGACATATTCTTCATTATTAATTATTATTTCTTACATATGCTTAGATAGATATCTTAACTTACACTTACTTTCTCATTATGACTTAACATCTTTCACCTTCTTATCTCTTAGTCATTCTTATAAATTATATTAAATAGTAATTAGTCACCATTACATCATTAAAATCATCACTATTTTATCAATTTTAGCCTCCTCATGCTCATCACTTAAGGGAAGGAGTCTTTATTTATGAAAGACCCCTAAGAACTAAGTTTCGAGCCTTACACCAATGCTAGTTTCAGGTATGGATTTATTGATATCTATTATCTAGTTAATTCAAGTACTATCTTGTTTGACCAGTTCAAGTGAATACCATAAGTAGAGTAAATTGTTATCCCTAAATAAGTAGTTGAAATATTTAGGGGAAATAAGAGAAAATTTTTGAGATTTTATATTTATACCAATAGATAAAAAGTCATCAAAGTATACAAATGTCTATTGTCTATAAAATTCAACTACTCTTGAATGTCA
Organism: Omphalea diandra; assembly: GCA_949677035.1. Lineage (NCBI taxonomy): Eukaryota > Viridiplantae > Streptophyta > Magnoliopsida > Malpighiales > Euphorbiaceae > Omphalea > Omphalea diandra. The sequence continues at coordinate 10,014 of CATIWR010300760.1, forward strand.
AATTATTTTTACAGGCTATACAAAATTATAATTGAATACCTCGCAAATTTACAAATTTTTTTAAAGTATGTAAAAGTCAATATTAAATATAATTATTCATACAAAGTTTTTAAAAGTTATCATTGAATACTTTTAACTTTTCAAATCTATTGAAATTTTTAATTTTTGTTATCAATATATATTGTAAATGTTTAATTATTTGTTTACTTATATATGATAGAATAAAAATATATTATTTGTCATTTGTAAAAAATATTATATTACTATTTTAAAATTAAATCGAATATTAAACCAATCTATTAGTTGATTTTTTATTCAATTAATTTGATTAGTTCAATTGTTTCAGTTAAACAATAGCATTTAAGAAAGTTAATCTTCTAATTTAATACTCTCTCTCTCTCTCTCTTCCCCTTTATATACATATCTACGTATGTATGTATGTACATATAAATATGTATATACATACGTATATATGTACGTACTTACATACATGCATGCATGCATACATATATATATATATATATATATATATATATATATATATATATATATATATATATATGTCTCTCTCTCTCTCTATATATATATATATAAATAATATATAATATATATAGAGAATATCTCTCACTCAGCATAT
>CATIWR010300800.1:0-18820 GCA_949677035.1 Omphalea diandra
ATCAACTTCTTTATTTCTTCTTGAGGAAATGATTCAATTCTGCAAAAACAACACTTATTTGAAACATTAGTGATGATCAATCTACTTTGTCAAGATCAAAAGAGATTTTAAACATAGGATTAAGTATCCTAGTCCAACAGATTAGATAATTGTTCAAAGGTGATGAAATAAGGATCTTTAAAAGCACAAAATACTAACACGTATTGGCCCGCACGAGATTCGGAACTCCGACTTAGAGTCACGTACACATGAACTATCTCATGATTTCCTCATATTCGGGCTCGTCACGGAATATGAATTCATTCCATCCCAAGTTAGACAAAAATGCGTGGATTTCATCTTTGATTCCCAGCGACTCAAGTAGAAAGGTAGAAAAAATTTTATTTGGAATGATGATTTTGGAGGCATTTGCCTTGTAGTGATCATTCTCTTCTTTCGTAATCCCTTTCATTTGATGTAGAGCTGGGGGTCCAGAAGGTTGTGCTACTGCCTTTCCCTTATCTGCTCTTGAAGCTTTCTTGAGGGTCATTTGAGAATTGAAGGAAGATTGAAGATTTGAGAGTAAGAAGATGATGGATAGAGATAACTTGGCAAAAGTGATATGAATCGTTGTTTGGGGGGTTTATATAGGCTAAGAAAGGATTTGAAAACGGCTAAAAATGGTCAGAAAATAAATAAACGAATAAGTGCAACGATTGGCAATCAAATCATTTAAATGTGTGGTAGTTACTCAAATTTGCGACTGCGATCTGAAAGTCGCGACTGCTAATTCTGAAAAAATCTAATGCACAAAAAATCCTCAGGAAATGATGCGTTCAACGGTTAAAAGTTTTGAAATTTGAACAAAGTCGCGGTGGAGAATGAATTTTGCGACCGCGAATTGATGGTTGTTAGTCGAAGAAATGAGTACCTGTAATTCGCGGCCGTGAATCACGGAATAGCGACCGTGAATTACGAGGCAAAATGATAACTATGAAGTTTTAAGACTTGACATCTAATACTGTGATCCATTTTGATATTTTAATGTTTAATTCATGCAAGTTGGCATTAAAAAACACAATTGCACTTGAAATTAAGACATCTAAAAAAAATAAACATCATACACATCACAATGTAATCATTCAATCATGGAATAATGCAATATGTAAAATGATCTAAAATTTTCACTTTAGTGAGCTTTCATCAAACATTCTCAATTCTCTTTTCATGAAGTTCATCATTTCTTCATTGAAAGGTTTAGTGAAAATGTCTGCAAGTTGATGATTTGTGTTTATAAAACTCTAACACAACATTACTATTTTGGACGTGATCTATAAGAAAGTGATGTCTAATATCAATATGTTTGCTCATAGAATGTTGGATGAGATTTTTTTGAAAAATTAATTGCACTTGTGTTGTCACATTTGATGGGAATGTGATTAACAACTTTATCATAATCTTTCAATTATTGTTTCATCCAAAGAACTTGGGTGCAATAATAACCCGTAACTACATATTCAGGTTCGGTAGTGGATAAGGCAGTTGAAACTTGCTTCCTGCTAAACCAAGACACTAACAAGTTCCAGAAGTATTCTTTCTATCTAAAAGACTATCAGCATACTCCGCATCCGAGTAGCCTATGAGACTAAATGAAGAATCTTTAGGATCCCACAACGCTAAATGCAATGTGCCATGTGAATATTTAAAAATTCTTTTGACAACATTCAAATGTGATTCTTTGGGACAAGATTGAACTCTAGTACACATACATACATTAAACATTATATCAGATCTAGAAGTGGTAAGATAAAGTAAAGAACCGATCATACCTCGATATTTTTTCTCATCAACCGTCTTACCTGATTCACTCTTATCCAATTTGATGGTAGTACTCATTAGTGTTTTTGCCACTTTGTATCTATCCATGCTAAATTTCTCGATAATGTCTTGTGTGTTTGGCTTGATTGATGAAGACCTCTTATTTGGTTTGCTTGATTTGTTGACCAAGGACAAACTTGAGCTCTCCCATCATGCTTATCTCGAATTCTCTAGTCATATACTTAGCAAACTCCTCAATGGAGATTCATTAGTAGTACCAAAAATGATATCAACTTGGAGCTCTCCCATCATCCTTTTTACTAACAATGTTGTATCAATCTTCCCCTTTTCAAAATCATTTTTCAAACGAAAAGAACTAAACTTTTCATACCAAGCTATTGGAGGTTGTTTCAAACTATATAAAGCTCTATTCAATTTAAAAACATAATTTGGAAAACTATAAGATTCAAAACTAGGAGGTTGTCCAACATACACTTCCTCCTCAATGACACCATTTAGAAAATCAATCTTGACATCCATTTGAAAAAGTTTAAAATTCATATGACATGCATAAGCCAAAAGAATTCTAATGGCCTCTAACCTTGCTACCGGGGTATAGGTTTCATTATAGTCTATGCCTTCCTCTTGGTTGTAATCTTTTTACAACCAATTTAGTCTTATTCCTAGTGATGAACCCTTGTTCATCTAATTTGTTCCTAAACACCGATTTACAACCTACAATTGGGTGTTTCTTAGACCTAGAAACAAGTTCTCACACATTGTTTCTCTCAAATTGGTTGAGTTCCTCTTGCATAGCAATCACCCAACTCTCATCATCAAGAGTCTCATCAATAGATTTTGGCTGAAATTGAGAAATAAATGCAAAATTATTATCTAAAATGTTAAGTTGAGATATAGTACTTACAGCCTTTGAAGTATCACTAAGGGGTGATGCTTGGAGAATCTCCAATCTTTGAGTAGATCTTTACTTAACAATTCTTCTTGTGGATGTTTTGGTTTTTTATCTACTCGATGTTTTGTCCTCATCATTATCCTTGTCTTTCTCTTTTGTAGTGTGCTCCAATTCCAATTTCTCAAAGTTACCTACAAGATTATCAATAAATAACTTTTTCCAAAATCAAGCTTACTAGATTCATCAAATACAACATGCATAGACTCTTCAACAACCATTGAACTCTTATTAAAGACCCTATAAGCTTTGCTAGTGGCAGAATAACCTAAGAATATACCCTCATTAGTTTTTGAGTCAAAATTTTCAAGATTATCCTTGGTATTCAATGTATAACACTTGTATCTAAATACTCTTAGGTATGATATCTTAGGTTTTTTTATCATTCCATAGCTCATAAGAAGCTTTATTAAGAATTGGTTTTTTGAAAACTCAATTTGCAATATAACACGAAATATTGGTAGCTTCGGCCCAAAGGTAATTTGATAAAGAATACTCATTTAGCATAGTTCTAGCCATCTCTACTAGTATTCTATTTTTCCTCTCTACAACACTATTTTGTTGTGGTGTTCTAGGAGTTGAAAAGTTGTGAAAAATCTTATTCTTTTGGCAATGAGATTTAAAAGACTTATTTTGAAATTCCTTTATATGGTCACTTCTTATTGAAGAAATGAAGTAATCATTTTTATTTTAAATTCTTTTTACAAAACTTTTAAAAACATCAAAAGTATCATATTTATGAGTTAGAAAGGACACCCAAGTAAACTTAAGAGTAATCATAAACGAGGCCTAGTGCATAATGTTTTCCACCTAAGCTAGCACTTCTAGTAGGTCCTATTAAGTCTATATGAATTAATTGAAGAGGTCTTAGATGTACTCACAACATTCTTTGCTTTAAATGAAGATTGATGTTACTTCCCCATTTGGTAAGGACTACAAGTCTTGTCTTTAGAAAACTTTAGCTTTGGAAAACTTTGCATTAGCTTTCCTTTTGATAAGCTTTGCAATAGTTCCATGCGAGCATGTCCAAGCCTTTTATGCAATAGCCAAGCTTCATTACTAAGAGACACAAGATACTTAAAAGATTGGTTAGTGAAATTGTCTAAGTCAATTAGATAGGTATTGTCTTTCTTTTCACCCTTGAAAACTAGCTTTTTATCCATTAAAGTGGTAACTCGATATTCTCTATGGTCAAATGTGACTTTATTATCTTTGTCACATAATTGACTTACACTAAGCAAATTATGCTGCAAGTCATCAATAAATAAAATATCATTAATTAAAAAATAATCATTCTTACCAGTGGTCCTAATGTCAATTACCTTACCCTTGGGATTGTTATCAAATGTGATATTGTCACCTTTTTTTTCCTTTAATGCCATGAATAGCTTCTTATTGTCTGTCATGTGTTTTGAGCACCTACTATCCACATGTCAATCATTTGCTTCGTTGGTGGCTGCCAAACATCCCTACGCAACACAAATAAATCATCTTTGCTTTGGTACCTAAGTATACTTGGGTTCTAGAGGGTTAGGTTTTGAAGGATTCTCCAACTTGAGGTGAGCCTTCCTAATGTAGAATAAATATTTATATGTCCATATTTCATGCAATAGTGACATTGGAGTTTAGACCTATGTCTTTCTGTTATTCATTACCTTGGTATGAGTAGGGGGTTTTCTCATATCTACATGATGTGTGTGTGAGCACGAACATGTATGAATGGTATTAGTGTAACTTTTCTGTGTGTGTTTGAGTGAGCATGCCTTTTATTGTACATGTATATATGATTGACCTTTAGGCTTAGGGCCTTGTTGTATCTTTCCCTTGCCCTTAGGCAATGGGGGTTTAGTGCCTTGGACACTTTTCTTTCCAACAATCTCAATAGTTAAAGTTTGAGGTATTGAGGCCTTGATGAAAGTTGTGAGTGAGGGATAGAAGAAGTAGAGGCTCTATTGAAGTCTAGACCATACCTAATTAAGGGAAGTCTTTGTGATACAATGAGTGTATCCAAAACTTCCTTACCCTTATGGAACTTAGAAATAGCGTTTCTAAGCTCAATGACTTCTCCTTTCAAAGAGTCATTTTCTTTTCTCAATGAAACTAGAGATGAAGATGATTTGGAAATGCTTTCTATAGATTTTTGGAGTTCTTCATTTGAAGCCCTCAATTCACTTATAAGACTAGTTAGGGATTTGAATTTATCTTTTAATTTAATGCACTTCTTCTTGTAAGTTTTCATTTGTGACTTATATTTATCACATTTCATGGTTAGAGCATTTAGAAGCTCATCATCTACATCATCTAGTTCATTAAAATCTAAATAAGATTGAGGTGAAGAGCTTACCTCATTGGATGAATCCTCTTGAGCCATGAAACAAAGGTTTGCAACTTCTCCTCTTCATCTTCTTTACTTAAGCTATCATCTCAAGTGGCTTTGAAGCTCATTCTTTTTTCTTTGTCCCCTTCTTTTTTTTTTTTTTTTTTTTCAACTTGGGGCAATCATATTTGATGCAGCCTTGCTTGTAACACTCATAGCAAGTGACATTATTTGATCTCTCTTTGGGAGTAGGAGTCGCTTTCTTAAAGTTCCTTTTCTCCTTCCTTCTTCTAATCAACTCTTTAGTTCTTTTAGAGAGCATTGCTAGTTTCTCTTCCTCCTTATCACTCTCTTCTCCAATTGAAGTTACTTCCGCTTCCTTCTCCTTAGAGGTGGACTTAAGTGCCCAGGTCTTCCTTTCTTATTTTTCAAATTTTTTTCCTTGACTCCTTATTTTCTTAATTTTTTTATCTTTCTTTAAGGCCGACTCATAAGTCGAGTTTGCTTATCAAGACATTCGTTGGCACCTTTCCTATTTCTGGGTTGGACTCTTAGATACTACACACTCTAACACCAAATTTCTCAAGAGGTAAAGATTTCAAAATTTTAGAATTTACCTCATGATTGGTGAGGAGTCTTCCAAACTTCTTCATGTTAGTGACGATTGTTAAAAGTCTATTTGTCATGTCTGTGATGCTTTCTTCGTCTTTCATCATGAACAACTCTCACTCCGTCAAGTACACCTCAAATCGGCTAGACTTCACCAAGGTGGTGCTCTCATGATTGTTCTTCAATGCCTTCCAAATACCATGAGCAGTTAGGTAATGTTGAACCCTTCCAATTTCTTCTCTTAAGAGAGAGTGTAGAAGGATTACCGTGACTCTTTTATTTTTGCCATTGGATCTTCTGTGTGCTTCAACCCACTCCTCTTTAGGGATTAGCTCCTCACTTTCATCCACTACTTTGGTTGGTGGCTTCCACTCCTTAGCAACAATATCCCATAGATTTACCACATTCGTATCTAGATAGATTTTTATCCTATACTTCCAATAAGTATAATATACTCCATCGAAATATGAGGTGAGTGTGAATTCCTTCTTGTGCCATGATTTTTATTCACACAATTAAGCTTTTTAGTGAGACTTGGCTCTTATACCACTTGTTGGCGTAAGAGACCAAGAAGGGAGTTGAATTGGTGGGTTGTTTTAAAATTAAGAAGTAGATTTATGTGTTTAGGAAGTGAAGAAGAAGATGAGAAAAATCAACACAAAGGTTTATAGTGGTTCGGGTGTTAACAAACCCTACGTCCACTTTCCAATTCTACACAATTAGGGGTTTCACTCAATAAACTTAGTGTTTCCAAGCTCATATCAAACTTTTACAACTTGTGTTTTATGACACACAAAACCTTTATAACTTGTGTTTTCTAAGCTCACACAAAAAACCTCTCACAATTGTTTTTAGGCTCACACTTCAACCTCTTATAAGAGTTTTAGAATCTAGGCTAACTCTCAACCTACTTACAATGGTGTTTATTGCTCACTCCAAACAATCAACCACACTTAAAGAAGAGTAAAAGAATGAGTAGCAAATTGGCAATAGTTTGATTACAATTAATTCAATTCTCTTGCATTTACATCTTGTTGGCCTAGGGCACCAAAAAGAGGGGGTTGAATTGGTGCTCTATTTAAAAATTAAAAAGAGGGTTAATATGTTTAAGAAGATGAGTAGGAGAAGAAAAAAATTGACACAAGTGTTTATAGTGGTTCGGGTGTTAACTAACCCTACGTCCACTCTTCAATTCTCTGCAATTGGGTATTTCACTCAACTCAATAGGTGTTTCCAAGCTCACTCCAAATTTTTACAACTTGTGTTTATAGCTCACACAGCAACCTTACACCTTGTGTTTTCTACGCTCATACAATAAATCTTTTACAAGTGTTTTCAATGCTCACACTAAAACCTCTCACAAGTGTTTTCAAGCTCACACTAAAATTTTTTACAATAGTGTTTATTGCTCACACTAAATAATCACAAACACATAAATGAGAATCGAAAGAATGAGTAGCAAATTGGCAAGAGATTGGTTACAAATTAATGAATTATCTTTCATTTACATCTATTTGGTAGAGTATATATAGTTTGTATCCACCAAGGAGACGTTGGACCAAAACTATCAATAAATCTCCAAAAGATGTGCTAGGTAGATTTAGCATTAAATGTTTGTCAGGCAGCAGTCGCGGTCGCTACTACAATTTCGTGTCTTGAATTTTCAATTTCCATTGTGGAGTCGAAAATTTCGACGGAAAACCCGATTTGTGTCTAATGACTATTTCATGTGTCAGCTTTCCATTGGTTGTTTAGAAAAATATAGTCGTTGTGTTCTAACCACTATCAAAAGTCACAGTTGCGAGATGTCTAAGTCTTGGGCTCAATTGAGACCATGAACTCATCTGTCTAGTGAGGAAGCTTCAACTCCTTAAATTGCGGTCACTACTGAATTTTTGCCCTCGCTTTTTTTGATCTTTCAACGGACATCTGGGACACCTGGCAGGATGTGGTTGTGGCTTTGCTTCCCTCCATTGTTACTATGAAAGTTGCGGTCGCGACCCTAGCGCGATACTCACCGCGAATTTCTGTATGACTAAAGCTTTATAGACTTTGGATGGTTCGCGACAGCGAAATAACCCGCAAATTTCTCTACCCTAGTTTCATCATTTCTTGTGATTGATTCGCGGTTGCGATTTACCATACACACTCTGCGAATTTTGATGATCTTTACATTGTTGGAGATTTTGAATACCATCCTACCTCCAATGAAAAATCTAACTTATAATCTGCATAACAACACTTATGAAAATATTAGAACTGATCAATCTCTATTGTCAAGATCAAAAGAGGTTCATGACTTAGGTTTAGCCATTCTAGCCCAACATCATCATTTCCTCATTCTTTGGAAAGATTCATCTTCAAATCTAAACCTAAAAGAAAGCAAAAATCCAAATATAAGTCTAATACTTAACAAAAAATCCTAAGCGAAATTACTTTGTAATGAATCAAATTTTTCCACCTGGATCAAAGACTAATCGCATAAAACCTAAAACAAGATTAGAACACACCAAAGAACGAGTAAAAAAATACAAAACAGAATGAAGAAGACAAAAGAAGCCCTTAAAGATGTCATCCATCTAGTATGAAGAAACACTAAGTTATCAAATTTATTTTTAACAAAAATACTAGATAGAGAAAATCTTGGTTTTAGAAAAGAATTATAACTTAAAGAATAAGAAAATAATTAGAAATATAAGAATTAAAAGAACCCTTGAAATCAAAAGAAAATTCTCTTCCTAACCAGCGCCTAAAGTAAGAAGAATCATAAATCTTTGATTTATAAATATTAAAATAAGAAGAAGAAGAAAGGATATGTTTTTAACTTAAAGAAGAAGAAAAAACATTTTGACAAGAATTAAAAGAACTATCCTTGCTAAAATTACATTTAAAACAAAAGGAAAAACAATTATTAAAAGTTAAACATTGTAAAAAAGAAATGCAAAAATAATAGTTTAAAGAAGAAAACAAATATTCATCACTAAAAAAAAAAACTTAGTAACACAAAAACTATAATTAAAAGAAGAAGAATTTTGCCTAGAACAAATAAAACATTTACAATTGTCCAAACAAAAGCAAGAAAACTCCCTTTTACATGAATTTGCAATTTCACTCTACATTACTGCACCATTATTACAAGAATTAAGAGTTAGGACGTCTTGCTTGCTAGGCTCCTCCTCAAAAAACTATTTTTCATAACCGTGTAAAAGAGACATAAAAACACTATACAAAAAATTATAAATTTCATTAGTAGTGTAATACATCCCTTTAAACAAAAATATAGTAGTGGCCTTAAAATAATCGGTTTTAGTCCCACAACTCTCTTTTAATGTAAGGGTTTTATTTTGCACACTCTTTTCTTTTGCATGCTCCTCTCTTTTTTTATGTGCATCCACTCTTTCCTCTTTTTTTTTCACTATTTGCTCGCACCTCTCTTTTTATCGCACAATTAATTCTTTTTCTTTCATATACACGCATTATCTCACTTTTTATTTTTTATTCTTTTAGCTCATCAACAAGTACATCATCATGTATGAAATTTACAATTTGAACAAACTTCTAATAGTGATGTCTTATCTTTATGTAAACCAATACTATTACCATTCTATAATACAATCATAGCCTCTTGTATCATCATGTAAAAAAGAAGTTTGAATGTCCATTGTTCCTTTAAAAGTAGTAACCTCATCATCAATGGTAGCTTTAGAAGCTTGTGTAGGCATTGGAAGCAATTCTTCGTAGGAATTTGGGGCATACTTTTTCGCAATCTTCTCTTTATTTCTTGCCATGTAGAGGTAGGATTTTGCCCATAATACTCTTTAACGTATGATAATTATTCTCACCATAACAAGACATCATCTTCAAAGCTAACAACAACAGTTATTACGTTATTTTCATCAGAAAGTTGTGGTATTCAAACACGATCTCTGCTTGTTTTTCCCATGCTAAGTACTCTTCAGGACCACCTTTTCCATAGAATTTTGTCATTTTTGGCTTCTTGTTTTTGCAAGCTCGACTCAACTTATGGTTCAAATTTGAAAGATTATCCGTCAACTATTTCATTTGATTTAATATTCATTTCATGGAGCACATAAATTCATCCATTTCTATCTATTCCAAACCTGTCATTATATAAGAAGCAAGAAAACAAATAGAATTCTCACAGCACTCCCTCACGTGTTTACACTTAAAAAGATGACACTTTCTTCGTGTTTTACACAATAAGGCTTTTTCTCTCTCTTATGATCACACACTCTCTTGTCTTTTACTTTTCGAGTTTCTTTTCTTTAAGTTCTTTGAGAACTAAAGTTACTTTATATCAAATTAAGCTTAAAACCTAACACAAACAGGTAAAAACTAATTCTTAAAACATTTAGAAAATAACTGAATTAAAAATAGTACAATTGGTTAAAAAAACCAATTTCTAAAGACCTAATTGCAAATTTGAAGAAAAAAAAGATTTAGAAGTTGCAAATTGGTGTTTTGAACTCAAAATTAATGAAAAATCAAGCCTAGGCTAAATGCAAATCAAAGAATTGAAATCGGCCTTCTTTGGGTGTAAAACAAGTTAGGCAATTTCTAGTTTTCCTTATTTCTGTCTTTTTTTTCTTTCTTTTGTTGACGTTTTTTATTTCTCTTTTTATTTTTTTTAACTTTTTTTCTTTTCTTTTTTTTGGCTTTAAAAACTTAAAGCAAAATTGAAATTGAAAGAATTACAAAAAACAATTCAAAAACCATGAAAAATCAAGTAGAAGCCAAATGAAGTAAGATTAGAGGCAAATTCATAATTTCATCTTCCCTTTGAATTTGAATGATATGGTTCAGCCTTAGACACTCGAAAAACACAAACAAAGTAATTAGACATAAAATAGAACAAATTGGAGTGAGAAACAATGTAGAAATTGCAGAAAATAAGCTAAAAATTAAGTTTTCTTAATTTAAAGGGATTTTTTCAAAGTTTCAAATTTTAAGGAATTTCTTGAGGAACAAGGTTATAATCTGCAATTAAACACCCAAGAAGCGTTAATCCACAAAGAAAATAGATTGGAATAGAAAATATCAAAGAAATCCAACTAGAACAAGGAAAACTAACTTGTTTTGTAAAGTTTCTTAACTTAAGGGAAATTTTCAAAGGTATGTGATTTTTTTGGGAATTTTTTGGTGAAATTTGATATGAGATAATGAATCAAGCTAATTTAATTATTGAAAGTGAAAACAAACTGTTGCTTAGAATTCAATTGGACAAGTAGAACCAAATTGGTGCTAGAATTGCTCAAATCGCAATTTTTCTTATTTTAAGGAAATTTTGAAAGACAACATGTATCAATTAGATTCTAATGATGCAAAAACGTTTTTAGATGATAAAACACACTAATTTGATGACAGAAAAATAAAGAAAACAAAATTGAACAAGTAGAAACAAGAACTAGCTCAATTGAATCCAATGGAAGAGATAAGATCCGAATTGATGCACGAACTCAAAGAACACCAAAAGTAACGAATTCAAAGGATAACTTACTTGATTTTTAAGTCTTGGCTCTAATACCAAATGATACAAATAATGCTAGATTAATTCCTTACCTGTATGCTTTGCGCAAGACCCAAATCTATTCAATAATCAAGCAATGATATTTGATATTCAAATCCCAACTAGACCCTTTGAAAACCTATTTCTAGTAACTTAAATTATAAAGATTCAAAGTTTTATTAATCTTAATACTAAATTAACTAAGTAATTTAAGACTTAGATTAAATGAGTTTGTGAAATTATTAAGCTTACTCAACAACTCACCAAGTTCTTTCAAGAACTCAAGAAGAGAAATCTCTTATAAAAGTTTATAACCAAAAGAATAATTCATTAACTTTTTTTAATCATGGCTGAATAGAAGGCTACACATAACCTTACAAAATAACCTAGCTAATATAGGAGAAAATAAAATAAAACTCGAAAATCTAAATGTAAATTCATCCATAAAGAGTTTGGCCACCAAAAAACATGCCAAACAAAGGTTTTCTAATGAAATAAGGAAGAAAAGAATTTTTTGTGATTTGCTAAAGAGGTATTATGCCTTCACAAGATAATATCTAAAGAAAATCTTCTAAAGTTACATAAAATAATGAAAGAGTAATAAAGATAATCCTAAAAAAAATATAACACTATATTCGGCCAATAGGAAAAGTCTTGAGTTTTTGCAAATCTTGAAACATTGAAGAATCTTGAAAATCTTGGATGTCAAATGTCAAATCTTGATTGTTACATATTTTGATCTTGATTTGTCTTAGGACATAAGTTCTCATGTTGTTGAAACATGTTGAAACACGCCTGTAGTTAAGACAAGACAACTTTATTCAACATGTTTTGTCTTATGTCTTGTCTTAACATGAAAATTTGAATTTTTCATCAACTTGTTAGGCTTGTCAGCAAGGGCCCGTAGAAAATATCCATAACTAAAATTATATCCAAATGACTTTATTTTAGGCTTGATAATGATCCACTAAATCCATCTACTGAAAAGTCCAATCTCTAATTTTTGACTTTGACTTTGACTATGTGTCATTCATGAATCCAATGGGCCTATTGAGCTCATTCACATCACTATCAGTAATAATGTCATAAAAGATTTTACATGGAATGGACACTTGATGAATCCAAAAGAAGGGAGTGTTGACTGCGTATTAGCTCTCCTATGAATGTATGATGTTAATTTTGAATGCTCTTAACAATGTCTCCTTTGTGCCTAGTTGAGTTCTTGTTCCTTGCCCCTAGACCCTAGGACCCCTTTGCATCTTAGTGCATCTTGCATCTATGACTCGAGTTCAGTTGGACTGTAAGGCAGAGTTTTGTTTTGGTCGTTTGTTTTCTGGTTATGAATTCCTTTGCATCCTAATGCACCTTGCTTCTATGACTTGAATTTAGGTAGACCATATCTCAAGCCAGAGCTTTGTTTTAGTTCTGTTTTCTGGTTATGAATTCCTTTGCATCCTAATGCAGCTTGCTTCTATGACTTGAATTTAGATAGATCATATCTCAAGCCAGAGCTTTGTTTTGGTTTTCTGTTTGGCTGGTTATGAATTACATGTGAAGTAATAAATGCTTTATCAAGATAGCCCTTTTTAAATTTGGTCATTATTATTTTCATTTGGTTTTCACTATCACATATTTTGTTAAATCATTTCTTGCATGGGTTATTGTAATGCCAGTTTCTGCAACAGTTTTAATCTAGTCAAGTCCCTTTTACGATTTTATATGCTTTTTATCAACTGCAGGGTTGTTCTTAATGGAAGCTGATTTATCACTTTCCTATTATCACTTTTTCAACGAGGAAGGTTCGGCTGAGGCATCTTTAGGGATCATTTGAATACAACATTGAAATGAATGAATCTATTCATGGTATGTAATGTGATAATGAATGATTATATTTGGTAAGTTCTTCCTATTATAATTTTATGTCAAATTCTTATTATTTGAATGGAGTGGGTGAATTCAGTTATCAAGTGTCTTCTTGATGTCTGATAGTTATTTTTTCTTCTCCTCGTAGTTAGGTATGATGGCAATTGTTTTACTTTATTTGAAGGCTTTTTCTTGTTCAAGAAGAATATGTGGAATTGAAGGGAATGAGTAGCAATCTGGTGACGAAATATGAGAGAATAAAGACACAGAATTCTTAGGCATGGATGTTGATCAATGCGAATCTTGAAGCATAATCTTTAAGCATTGGCAGTTTTTTCATTGCAAATTTGCTGTCATAAAGAATGGCTTGCAGAAATGAATTTAGACTTCCTACCTCTTTGGTATATGGTAGTCTTTGGTGATGTCATACCCAAATATTAGTTGGCTTTGAGTTTGAAATTTAATCAGAAAAGGCTAAAAGTACCTTCAACATACCCATTTGCAATAATAGCTCTTTTTATTGTTAAGTGCTATTTATATGGCCATGTTGGCTAAATCCATAACCTCGTTGATCATTTTTAATTGATTAACAAAATTACCTATATTTAACTGTTTCTCTTCCCACGATTCTTTCATTAATTTCCTCACTCCCTCCCTCTCTCTCTCTCTCACACACACACCCACAAACACGCACACTCCTTTGTCTATCAATTTTGATAGCCTTCAAGAGTAAAATGAAGGCTAATTCGTTTAAGATGATAGGCCTGTACAGTCAATAATTTAGTTGTTTTGGGGTTCTTTGTTTTTAAAAATGCTGGACCCAAAATTTTACAATAGCCCTAAAGTTGAGTATATGCAATAAAAGAAGAAGTGATTAAAGTGGAGTTACGTATATAGTACACACTTAAGTCTCTTAGTACAAGGAGACAGAAGAAGGATTTCAACCATAGTAGGATGGGTGGAGTGGTGAAGTGCGACATGAGTTCTATGTTATGACCAAATACCAGCATAGTTGCACAGTGAAGAAACAACACATTTACAAAATGAGCACGTCAGAATTGAGTGTAGTAAATTGGATGTGCAGAGTTACTAGTGTACCTTCAATTATACTTGTATTGCGTTGGGTTTGATCTAATACAAACAGCCTTGCCATGCCAAAATCAGAAATTTTAGGGTCATTTTGCATTTGGTGAAATGTTGCTAACATAGCTTCATATTGGAAAAAAAAAAAATTGTCAAGTGGAACAATGTTCATGAGGACGATCAAAGTAGACAAAATAGGTGGCATTTTTTATGTTAATATTACGGTTTGACCAAGTTTCATCAACATGCACTATTCTGTAGTTGATTGAGTTCAATAGTTCCAATTCTAGTTAGCGATATCTTCTCTCTTTCTCGCTTTCTCTCTCTTTATTTTTTCGTGGTCGTATGTATATCTCATCATGATTAAACTGAATCAGTAATCAGTGCACCAAAGTTAAACATGACTTTGATTGATTTCCACATTTTGTGACTCAAGGAAGTTTGTCCATTAAGGAATCAGTTCGGTATTGTATTGGAAGTTTGTTGTAGTGGGCCTTTATTCAACCTAATGCTGGACCGCCAAATCAAAACTATTGAATGCTTGATAGTAAAGGCCAATAAATGGGGAGAGAGAGAGAGAGAAGAGTTTCATATGGAAGTTTATGGCCATTGGGCCAGTAGCCAATAGTCAAGTCCCTGCCTCGTGCACTATGCTTGTTTTGGAAGAGAAGTTGATGAAAGAAAATGAAGTTTCACTTATTTGGTTGGATGGAAATAATGGAGCAGAAATAAAATGTTCTATCCTTCCTTCTAATGAGCTAACAAATTTTGATCCTCCCTGAGTGGAAGGATTTGATTGAAGTAATTGTGGAGTTAATATATAATTGCACATTTATCCCTACTCTGGATAATCGAATTCAAACGCTAAAAAGACAAAAATAAGTAAATAAATAAAATGCATAAGTTTTGTTTCTTCCCCAATAAATTTTTTTTCTTTCCTGCCAACCACAATAGCCATACTGCACAAGGAAAAGATAATCATCCTTCCTTTATGAATCCTCTCCTTCTCACCTACTCTTTTTCTTTCTTCTAATTTCTCTTCCTCTAGCCAAACATAATGGTGACATAGGAGGTCAGAAGTTCAAATCTTGACACCCCCTTGCCCTTTGACAAAATGGGAAGTTCTGAACAAATGTTATGTGATGTAGTATATGTTCTTTAGAATAACGTCAGTCCAAAAGATGACTGAAGTCTATATTGGAGAGAAGACCTATTTGCAACTATGATTATTTCTTTAGCTATTCTAGTTGTTAGAAACTTAATAAGTACTTCTACAATTTGTAATTTTGTTTATGAATTTTCTGTTCTTTTTTATTGAGCCTCTACAAGCATTTTTGGTATTAGTTGATTTAATAGTATTTTGCATGTGAAAACCTAGGATTCTATATCAAAGAGAATGAGGACATTTTAGGAACGTTAATGAGGCTGTGGATTTAGCAAATGTGGATGTGGAAATAGTCTGTCTTTTTCCTAATCTGTTAACTAGCGAGGGAATGTGTCACTCTTCACTCTCCATTTCTATTCTGTTAATAGTTTAAAATCTCTTGCTGTCCCTTTTATTATAGTTCCACACTGTACCAGTTGTGGTTTATGCAAATGTCTTTTGCCATTACAATATAGTTGCTCAAAAACACTTAGTTTGCAGTCCTCAGAGATCTGCAGATTAAGATTTTGCAGTTTGTCCTGTTTCCTGCACTGTTCCTGTTGCATTTGGTCAACTTGTCACCATGAAGTTGGGTGAGAGGTTTGGCTAATAATGTCAAATCAGTCAATGATGTTATTGATTGCTCTGTGTGTTGGCATTTTTTTTTTTTCCTAGTTGATTGAATTTTAGTTCATGGAAAATAGTATTGAAAGTTAAGCGGATTTTGAAGTTAGACATGCAAATTGTGCTGTTTGCATACAAGTACTTTTGTTATATACAAATTCTCATATTCATTAGTGTGTGTTTGCACTTGTGTTTTCTTAGATAGTTAATTTATTGCTTTCTATGTAACTAATTTTTCTATGAAAAATAATGTAGCTGTGCTGTTGTAGCCATGTTGTGTAGAAGATACCTATCTTTATGAAGTTTGATATAATGGAGCGGACA
Source organism: Omphalea diandra (assembly GCA_949677035.1). NCBI lineage: Eukaryota > Viridiplantae > Streptophyta > Magnoliopsida > Malpighiales > Euphorbiaceae > Omphalea > Omphalea diandra. The sequence continues at coordinate 16,259 of CATIWR010300800.1, forward strand.
TCTAAAATTGGCTAGTTATGCCTACAATCATTGAACTTACCACAACATTCAATATGATCATTGGACATCAATTGGCATGAGCAAAGTTAATTTTGATTTTTGTTTCAACTGCACTGTTACTAAATTTTTATGGAAATTTTAGCTAATTTTTGTACATGATAACGAAGTAAAAATTTTCTGATGTAATTCTACAATAAAAAATAGGTCATTTCTTAGTCAAAACATCAAAATGTTGGCCAAAATCTTAGCAAAAGTTTTGCTATAAAGACCTTGTTAAGAAACAAAATAAATCAAAATTGAGTGGCTTCTTGACACAATGTGAAGATTAGTGACCATATTTACTATGAGTGAAATTAAGTCCTATAGATCATGTGCTTAAGCTTGCAAATTGTATAATCTGAAGATTTTGAGGCATGACATTTGGGATATGATGTGTGACTAATGCCTTAACTATTGCTCCAGAAGTGTACTCAGATTCATGTTTGCCAAGATATAATCAATCATTAGCTGTTGATAGTTGGTAGTTGATAGTTCAGCAATTTTCTGGGTGGTTATTTCACTTGTGGCATTGCTAAATCAGATAAAAGTTTTTCCCTTTTATTTTCTTTGGTTTTTGGTTAATGACATTATACTGTTCCACGTGTAATCCACTTGGAAAAATGCAACAAATTAAGAATATCTGCAAATAAAGGTACGAGAATGAGAGGCTAGAGCAAAACTTAATGGTTTAAACAGCTACAGTATTCTTTTTCTCAGAAACACTTTCTACTTTTTTTTTTTTTTGTTATCATGAACCTTTATTTGGGAAGAAGCTATTACTTGTTGGGATTTTTGGAGAGCTTACTTAATTTGGGTTTATCTTTTATTTTAATTGTTAAGACATACAGGGGTACATTTTACAAGGACCTACTTTTTCTTGTAATTTTTGACACTGATCAGATCCTATAATACTTGAAGGATTGTCATTCAATACTGTGGCAAATGGAACTATTTCCTTGTTCTTGTGTGAAAATTTCTCATATAACATCGTTAGAGATTTTTAAATCATAGAATTTTGTTATTGATGCTCGTCTATAGAATCTAACAGTCTGTAATTTGTCGCAGGCCTCTCTTTTTGTTCTATGTACCTCTATTACGGTCATTATTTGATTTGCAAGAAGCCATACTATGTAGTTTGTCAATTACAAGTAAAGTTTGTGTTCTGGATTTGTATTCTCTTTCTGTCATCTTGGTGGTGCAGGAGATTTTTTTTTTCTTTTCTACAAGTTATTTATTGTGATAACAAAAAATTAGTTTATTACTGTTTGTTGATTATGAATTTGGCATTTCTTTGGGACAGTGAATTGTATATTTCTCTGGTCCAACTTATTGGCAACTCACAACTGCCATTATTGTGGTTCAGGTTTTTCACAAAATGATTTGGAGAACTCATCTCCTGGACAGAGTTTGGATGGAAGTTTCAAGAAGTCCAGCTCTGGTTTGTAATAGTAGATGATTTTTCATTTTTATTTTAGTTCTCCTTAGCTGGCAGTTTTTATCTATTCTCTATTTATCTTGTGAAAATTATGATATTACTCGCTTATTAAATGATTCAATTTGTAACATTTATCATGCATCTTCTGGCTTCTTTAACATAAGTGCTCATTTTTCAGAAATTTCAACCTAGCAGATAGGATGAACTTAATCATATTATGTTCTTAAAGTACTTGAGAATTTTTATACTGTGCCTAATATGGAAAACAGAAATCCAATAATGTTGGGAAATACTTTGTTTCTTTTGACTTGTTGCTTTCTTTGACCTTAGAAAACCAGGACCAACCCAAAAAACTTCAAGAAGTGAAAGACAAGCAACATTGGTGTGCTAGTATTTAGGTTCATCCGAAAACTAGAAAAGTTAGGAATTAATGTTGGAATGATATTTTGGCAATGGTATGATTGGGATTGAAAAAATGATAAAATCATGCCATTGGAGATAGATGAACATGAGTTGAGAAAATCATGGCATTGGAGACAGAACATAAGATGAGAAAATCATGCCATAGGAGACAGATGAACTTGCAAAGGAGTATTACAAGCATAGGCTATTAAGCTGGATCATTAAAATGCCAAATGGAGACAGGTGATAGGGATTGGTGACATTGCTTGATCACATGTAGGAAAGACCAGTGACTGATTTACTATGATTGGATTGATGATGCTAAAATAGTCAATGGGTAGCTGAAAATTGCATTCATGACATGTTTTATAAAGGATTATGCTGTATGCTGTGAAATTTAAAAGACACAATGAGTATCCAGATTGCAAAGCTTGAAATACAACTGATGTAGTTAATGCTAGTGGGATAAAGCTTCATTAAGTTTCATAATTCTAAAGAAAACAAAATTAAGGAAGAGAGAGAAAGGACAAACATGAAAATATATCATTTATAGTCAAGGCATAATGCAAATATGTAGAACATTCATGTCTAAGAAGCACTTACCATGCTTTGCATGAGTCTTTTTTATTTCTCTTAAAAAAATTTTTAAGGTTTTTCTATGCTTCATAGAGAGAGAGAGAGAGAGA
>CATIWR010300813.1:0-14714 GCA_949677035.1 Omphalea diandra
TTTTTTTTTTTTTTATCTCTTTACCATTCCTCCTTTTTTGTTTGAAAGAAATTTCTTTACTTGGTTGGTGATGAAGGCACAATGCTCATCTTTACTACTTTCTTCATTATCACTCGAAGAGGAAAATGTTAGTAAATAAGAAGAAAAAGGAGTTTCATAACATATCTTTTTGGCTTTCAATGCCAAATCATTTTTTGCTTATCCTTATGTTTTCAACAGGTTTCTTAAGAGTGATCTCATCTATAAGCTCATCAAGTGATAGGGCTTCCAATTTGTTGGCTTCCTATATAGTTGTTTTCTTAGCTTCCCACTTATCCTTGTGATGTGTTCTTAAAATTTTTGCTACCATGTTCTCATTTATATATGACTTTCCCATGGTCTTGAGAGTGCCCATAATATCTATAAATTTATTGTACATCTCTCACTAGGAAGGCATACAAATGTTTCATATTTATATCTGTGTATTTATATCTTTTCCTTATTGACTTCATTAGTTCCTTCATGTTGAGTCTGCAATGTGTCCCATATTTCTTTAGCTGATGTACACATTTGTAGTTTAGCAAATTAAGACTTATGAATTGCAAAGAAAAGAACATGCATTACTCTTTTATTTTTTAAGTTTGCCTTTTTTTCTTCTGTAGTCCACTCACTCTTGGGTTTTGGTACGAGAACTTTTCCAACAAGTTTTGTTTGAACTTCTCTTCCTTCCTCAATAATATCCCATAAGTTAATGGTTTCACTATCAAGGAAGATCTTCATACAATTCTTCCAACATCCATAATCATCTCTCTTGAAGAATGAAGGCTTGTGAATGGATTGTGATTTTTCATGACTTTTCATGATATTTGCTTTATGCACTTAAGCTTTAATGAAGCGACTAACTCTTACACTAATTATTGTCCTTTGGTGCCCTAAGAGAGGGGTTGAATAAGGCAATGGTAAATTTATAAATTCAAATTAAATGTACAAAAATAGATGAAGAATCAACATACAAGATTTATAGAGGTTCGACATAACTTGCCTACGTCCTCTCCTACAGTATTTTTACTAAAGCCTTCACTATTTTGATAGCTTAAGGTGCTATCAACAATCTTTATACAAATAAATTTCCAGGCACTACCAAGCCTTTACAAATGATAGTTACAAGTAGTTCTCAATTACTACTTAAACCTTTACCTAAAATAGTTTTTAAGTACAACCTTAAACCTTTCACAAGATATACTTTCAAAGGGTTTCTCAATACTGAGTTATATAATAGGAGATTATAACATTTTTAGGGGAAGGAAAGCTTTGTCACTAAAGTAAGAATGGAGGCTCAAAGTACATTCACAAGGTATGTTTGATGTGAGTGAGAAAGTAAAGAAGGTTTTTAAGACATTTGTCTTCAAATTCTATTTTGAAGATAACTCTTTTACTTCTCTCTCAAGCTTGATCAATGATATCTTTTCATATGCTAGATCACTCTTTGTTCACAATGTAACAGCCTTTTTTATTAAGAATGATTTTCACAATGGATTGCTCATTTAAGAGAACAATTCTCTACTACATTGATGTTGAGAGTGATTCCTTTCAAAGGTTGAACAAGGAACTAGGGGTTAGAAAAAAACTCACTTCACATTACAGTTGTAAGTAATTAACACATGTTAAACAAATTCCATGTCCATTGTTGAGGCATCCATAATTATTGATTTCATGCGGATGGGTGGTTGTCAGTCAATATTTAGCTTTAACAGTCATTGGTCCTATCAAAACACCTGTTGGAAGTAGTTATTAAAGGTCGGTGACTCAAGGTTCTTTCTTTTCTTTTCTTTATATGCCCATTTCACTTTTTCTTCAATGGTCATTAGATATAAACAATGGTTATTAATTCTATCCTTAATGCCTATCAGAGTATGCTCAACACCTATTGTTGATTTCCAGAAAATGTGATTTTATGCTCTATTTTTCAAAATTTGCAGAAGTGATTCAACTCCTATTGTAGTTCTTGCAATGCTCATTGGAAGTATCTCAACGCCTATTAATTATTTGAGTGTTCCTCATTGGGAGATCCAAAAGTTGTAGCATAAACTATAACACTTTCCATTGCCTGCTGTGAAAGTATAATGCCCGTTGTGAGGTCTAGAGAGCAAGGCTCAACCTTATAACACTTATCTAATGCCCGTTATGAAAGAAGTAATGCTTGTTAGGCACTTCAGCTAAGTTGACTTTGATTTTCATTCTTTAGTACTTAGAGTTTTTTAACCTTCAACTCAAATGCGCTAATAGCACATTCATCTCTAATAATTACGATTCAAAGAGTTGATGTACCTATAAGATTTAACATAAACAATTCTTGGGCAAAGGTTAGTCCTAAGTCTTATTGGTAATCATCAAAACAAGAACTTGGAACCTAAAAGGTTCAACAAAATGAACTAGTAGGATCATTCAAGTTCATCATTTGATCTTTATCCTGAAGGTTAATTTTATGAATATCTGTGTCATCATCATGGAAAAGTTCACTGCTGATAGCTGAAACTTCCGCCATAGATCTAGCTTTTATTTTGCAAATAGCTTATTAATCATTCTTATCGTATTTTAAACTAGGATATGTAGCATAATACAATTGTGTTGCATGCAAAACAAGGACAAATGGTTCATACTTATTGGATCTCTTTTTATAGTTTGCATCAACAAGTTTGTATTTTGGTGAACTATCATACTAGCATGTGGTATAGGATCAAACCACTTGCAGATGAATAAAATATTTCTCTTATAGGGTAGTGCATGGTACTTTAACTCCAAAACTTCAGTTAATTTACCTTAATAGTCACTCTCATTAGTATTATAATTTGTGTCCTTTGAGCATATCATACAATTATTTATTGCTTTATTAAAACTGTGCTGTCAAGTGAAATTTGTAACCATTGACATTATATCCATTGTACGACTTTATAGTGCATAATGGACCTTTTGCTAAATCCTTGATGAAAATGTTAGTAACATTATTTGAGCAATTATGTGCCTAAAAAGTATATTAATTGTTATATTAAATGTTAAATTGTCTTAAACATATTTCAAAATACAGGTTTATCATACATTTTATATACTCATATATTGATTAAACCAAACTGTAAAATTATTCTCCATATACGCATCAAGTTAATTGTCAATAATGGTTGGGTAACTTTGTCGTAACCCTGACACGTAAATTTTTCATAATATATGAACAAAATAACACACATTGCAATTTCGTGTTATCATTGTGAAATAAAAAGCAAAACGAATACTTACTCAATAAAAAGGTGTAACTTCCTCACAATTCAGTAGAATATACGTGTGCACAATATTATATTCTTTGTCTGTTAGCATTCTTATTTACGACCCTCTTAATAGATAACTTGCAAGCATTCTATCATAATCTTCATAATCCTTATTATAGTTGTCATTATTTTGGAGGACTTTTTGATGTTGTGTATTATCATGGGGCTCAAAGTAGTTCACATAGAATGTTGAAACTTTTTCAATCAAATATGCCTTGCATATCGAACCTTCCACCTAAGCTTTATTTTGCACATTATTTTGTAACTTTCGAAGGCACCTAAATGAAAAAATATTTGGTAACTTCAACTTATATATGTTGCTCAATATAACATCTATATGTATATTTAGATACAAATTGATTCATTATCTTTCGAATGGATACATCCAACAATGTTGAATTGGACCTGCGATTCTTGCTTCATATGGAAAATGAATTAAGAGATGTTCCATATAGTCATATAAGTTTAGGAGAAATATGCATTCTAGATTGCATAAAATAATAGGAATCTTTTGCTCCAGTCGTCTCATATAATCCACATGTATAATATATGAAGTTAAATGCTTGAAGAAAAGGCTCAACTTTACAAAGGCTTGCCAAACATGTGTTGGAAGCAACTCTAGAAACATAATTAGTATCAACCGATGCATGAACATAAGCCAATTGTGACTTTTCATTCCAAAAAACCTAAGCCTTTTCATGTCCATGCATTTACCCATATTTGAAACATAGCAATTGGGAAATCACAATCATTTAGTAGATTTACATAGAGCTTCTTTTGCTTATTTATCAAATATGCCATACGCTTTAGTATTTTTTTTTTTTAGTTATAGGATCATGATCCAATTTTGGTCTTTGACAAAAAGATTTCAAGCCTTTCCTTGATTTGGAATTATCTTTAGTTTTTCCTTAAACATTCATCACCATATTAAACACTTTATCAAAAATAGTTTTCTCAATGTGCATCACATCCAAATTATGCCTGATTAGGTTAGTTTTCTAATATGGCAAATCTAAGAAAATGCTTCATTTTCTTCGGCTAATTACTTTTGAAATGGATCCATTTGTTACATAGCCATCCACATCGATTACCTTCTGCAATTTTATTCCTTTATCAATGATAATATCTCATATTCAGACCAAATTGGTAGTGTAATGTCAATTATGATTCTATTTTTAAGGAAGGTTGTTATGTTCCTATGAAATGGATGTTCTTCAAGTAAAAATTTATGTTGGTTCTCAAATCATGATGCCTTCTCTTATTTCAACAAAGTAAAAGCATTTAAGTTCTCCATGCAACAAGAACATGCCAACTTTTCTACCATGTCCCTCATGAAAATATAAAATATGTAGGAACATCGCTAATTGTCCACAATAATACAACACATAGTTAAAAATTTTGCTTTTTTGGCACATTATATGTTTGCACCCCTACTTTCCATAGCTTCTTTATCTCTACAATGAATGGTTGCAAGAATGCATCCAACTTTTTCTTGGGATTCCTAAGTCTCGAAACTATCATAATTAAAAACATATATTCTTCTTTCATAGACATCCATGGTGGTAAATTGTATGCAGTGACTATTACTGGACAAGAAGAATATTGTTGTATGCAAACACCAACTCTTACATTCTTACATTTAGCTGCAAATGTTAGATGCATCCTATCAAAATGCTTTTGAGCTTTCAAGTCTGAGTAATGCCTCATCACGTCATCTTCTTGTACATTATAAGCAGGATGTTATCTCATGTCTTTAACCATGGCTTTAGATGCATACAATCATTGTAATCTAGGAGTGAGTAGAAAGTGGTACATTTTCTTGTGTGGAACATTCAATTTTTGCTTAGAATATCCTCTATTACACCTCAAAATGCACAAAACTTGTAACTACTCAACTCATTATCTTCTCCCTAATAATTCACATAACCATTCTTACAATAATAAATATTTTCTACTAGTAAACCCATTCCTTGAACTAATTTTTTTTGTCTTATAAAAGTCTTTTATCATAACATTATCCATAGGTAATAACTTACATTAATTGGCATATTTCACCATAACACTTTTCAAACATATGATGTTTTGCCTTAATGTTCAATAATCAAGCAAACTAACAATTATGAATAGGTATTACATCGAGACCATACTTCCCTATTTGTAGCCTGTAGCATGTTATAAAAATATTGTACTTTAGCATTAGGTGTTTCCTTTACATCACTTTCATGAAATGTCAGACTAACAACATCCATTATCATTTCAGGTACGTGTTATGAGATTCATAATCAACCATAGCATGAAAGTCTGCTTATTCCATAATAACTGATTTATCAAAATCTACTTGTATTTATGGTTCACCATGTCTAGTTCATATTTAATAACTAGGGACAAATCCATATTTAGTTAGATGGTACTTAACCATTTCAATGTCCTTAAATCATCAATTTTGACACCTCCTACGATTACATAGACATCTTATGTTTCTCCCATCCATATAGTTTAGATGGCTGCATGCCAACAATATAAAAATTTCTATGTCGTCTAAAAATTATAGATTTAATAGTCTATTAGTTAGCCTATGGTACATCCATTCACGATTTGAACTCATTGTTTTATACCTATGTCACACACAAGTAACCATCATTATGTTTCACATTTGTAATCTCATACCAAGGACTCATTGAATTTTATCGGCCCTAGGCACTAAGAAGGGGGTTGAATTGGTGTAAAAAAATTAAAACAAGAATGTAAGAAGGAAAATGAGTAGAAGAGGGACACAAGATTTATAGTGGTTTGGGTATAATTTACCCTATGTCCACTCCCTAATTCTCAGTAATTGGGTGTTCCACTATCTTCCACTAGTGTTTCTAAGCTCATACCAAACTTTTACACTTGTGTTTTCAAGGCTCACACAATAACCTTTTGCACTTGTGGTTTTAAGGCTTACATAATAACATTTACACTTGTGTTTTTAAGGCTCGCACAACAACCTCTTTTAGTGTTTTTACAGGCTCACACTACAACCTTTACAAATGGTGTTTATGCTTACACCAAACAATCACCTAAAGAAGATACAAGATTGAGTAGCCAAATTACAAGAGTTTGGGTTACAAATTAATGAATTTTCTTACATTTACATATGTTTAGTGAGGTATCTATAGTCTCTACCGACCAAAGAGATGTCACAATAAAAATGGTAGCAAATCTCCAAAGTATGCTAGACAGATTCTACATTAAATGCTTATTAGGCTTCATTTGTGATCGCTACTAATCTTTTGTGGTCTCAATTTTCCATTTTTCCATACAGGAGCCAAAAATTGCAGTGAAAATCCTCATTTAAATCTAACAGCTAGTCCACGTGTCATCTTTTCATTAATTCACTAGGAAAATATAATTGTTGCCTTTCACCTGCTCATAAAAGTAGCGATCACAATTTTTCTTGTACAGGCTGCGACTTAAGACGCGAATTCGTCTATCAAAATGTTTATCTTCTTCTTCATGATTTGCGATCGCTACCCGCAAGTTGCCATCGCGATTTTTGTCTTCCAACGGTCACCTAGAACACTTGTCATTCTATGATTATGGATTTGATTCCCTCTTGAGTTATTTCTAAATTCATAGTCGCGACTGAGGCGTGACACACACATCGTGAATTTGTCTATGACTTTGGCTCTCCTTTCTTTGAATTAGGTGTGGCAGAGAAGTGGCCCGCGAATTCGTCTGTCCAATTTGTCAACCTACCTTAGTCTAGTTTGCGATCACGATTTATGAAGTTGTGATCACGAATTATGAGACACTTTGCTTTCTTTAGAGATTATGGACTTCATCCAACATCAAATTAGAGACTATCAAAAAACTACAAAACAACACTTAATTGAAACATTAGAATTGATCAAACTCCTTTGTCAAGATCAAAAGAGGTTTAAGACTTAACCATCCTAGTCCAACAATCTCCTCCTTTTTTATTTGGACAACTTATATTGATCCAAAGAGAAAATAATGCAGAAATATTAAGTTGGAGTGAAGTTAAGGTAAAATTTCAATGAATAATACTTAAGGTAAAAATTTCCTAAGTATGACATTCAATCATAAAAAATCTTAAGTATGAAGGTATAATGCTCCCCCTCAAACTTATACTATAATTTGTAAGTTATTATTTTCTACCCTTTAGACTTAGAGTCTTACTATCTCTCCCCCTTTGGCAATATCAAAAAGAGGGTGTAAAGATAAAAGGGAAAAGAAAACAAGCATAAGTATACATAAGGAGCAAAAAATAAGAAGGCAAGTTATAAAGGTAAAATGCGCCAATCACATAAGACAAGAATTTGTAAAGAAACATAAATTTATTTATTTATAACTTGTGGGATCATAATATTTTGAAACATAAACATAAAGAAAAATAAGAAAATACAAAGGATCCCTAATTTAGAAGGATGGAGAATCATCATCATCTCTAGAAGGGTCTTCATCTTCATCCAAATCTTCACCATCAGCCTCATCTCCATCCTCCACTTCATCATTGCCTTCTTCTTCATGAGTGTCTTCAAACTATGTGAAGTCCAGAAGATGGAAAGAGGGGACTCCTAACTTTTCTTACAAATCAACCCTATCACTATACAAATGAGATAGGAACAGAAGTCTCATTTTCATCATTCTCATCAACTTGTCAAGTTTGTTGTTGATGGTTGCAAGTGAGAGTTTAGCCTTAACATTAGGTTGAGGAGGGATGGATGGAGCTCCTTTTTCAATAGCTAGTCCTTTCCTTTTAGAAGCTTATGAAGTTTCCATTTTTTTTGCTCCAACTGCACCTAGGGTATACGTATAGGTGTCTGGATGAATAGCCTTGGCGTTGATAAGGTAGGTGATATCTAGGAAGTTTTGTGAAGGTAAAAGTTTCTTGGTGAAGAATTTCTCATTTTCCTCATCAAGTGCTCCTACAAATCGGTAAATGGTTATGATATGTGAATGTAGCAAAAATTGGCTCTTAGGTTTGGTACTCATGTGAATCAATTGATCCACAAGGTACTGGTCAGTTTGGATTGGTTTATTTTTGACAAGGCAGAAAAGAAATGCTAAGTCTTTTTGGGACACTTTCTCATTACATCACCTCTTGCATTTATGAAAAAGATGATGATACGGTGGAGTATCTAAAGTGGTAGGGATTTGATGTGTTTGGCCAAAGAGAAGCGAGGGTCGTGTTTGGTTTCAATTGAAATTTTCGACCAAAATTCAGAATAGATAACATCAAGTGCAGAGATTATGAAAGGATGTTGTCTCCAACCTGAAGATTAAAAAGAGAAGATAGTTGGTCGAAAGTAATGTAAAAAGGGTTTTCAAAGGCCTAGAACACTGACCCGTATTGACCTGTAGGAGATTCGGCTTTTCGACTTGTATGGACGATGCACATGAACTCTCGCACAACCTCTTCATAACCAGGTTCGTCTCGAAAGATGAACTCATTCCAGCCAAGATTATAGAGGAAAGCTTGAATTTCTGCATTGATACGTAAGGTTTCCAGCATAAAGGTTAAGGGTATATTGTTTTGGAGGATGATCTTAAAGGAGTTGGCTTTGTACCTTTCTTTCTCTTCCTTGGTAATTCCCTTCATGAGTTGGAGTGCAGAGAGTGCAGAAGGTTGAGCCACTTCCTTTCTTTTATGTACTTTAGAGATTTTCTTTAGGGCCATTGCAATAGATGAAGAGAATTTGGGAGAATTTGATTGCTTTCAGAGAGAGAGAGAGAGAGAGAGAGTGTTTGGAATAAAAGTGAGGATGTCACTATTGAAAGGGGTATTTATAGACATTGAAAGGGTGTATAAACGGTTAAAAACAGCTAGAAATGCAATAATAAAGAGTTGGAAATGGTTGGCAGTCAAATCACTTAGATGTCTAGGCATTTACTCTAATTCACATTTGCGAAATCATGAGTCGCAACCGCGAATTCCAAAAAATGTGAGTAATTGACAAAATTTCCTCAAGAATACGAGCCTTAACGGTCAAAATTTTGAAAATTTGACCAAAATTTGTAGTGGATCAAAAATTTCGTAATCGCTAATTGATAGTTGACAACCGAGTGAAATTGACTTATAATTCGTGACCGTGAAGGAAAGATAACGACCGCAAATTATGAGTCAACAAGGAAACATAGTTGAATTTTGAAAAAATTGTGATCCACTTTACTATATCAAACACAAATATCACAAATCAACAAATATCAATACACATAGTAATATCACACACATAAGATCAAAAATTTTCACTTTAGGGAGCTTCCATCAAGCATTTTCAATTCTTTCTTAATGAAGTTCATCCTTTCTTCAATTAGAGGTTTAGTGAAAATATCTGCAAGTTGATGATTTGTGTCAATAAATTCTAACACAACATCACCTTTTTGCATATGATCTCTAAGAAAATGATGTCTAATATCTATGTGTTTACTCCTAGAGTGTTGGATGGGATTCTTCAAGAGATTAATAGCACTTGTGTTATCACATTTAATAGGAATGTGATCAATCACTTTGCTAAAATCTTTCAATTATTGTTTCATCTAAAGGACTTGGGTGCAATAACAACCCGCAGCAACATATTCAACTTCTGTGGTGGATAAGGCAACTGACACTTGCTTTTTACTAAACCAAGAAACTAGGCATTTAGTTATAAATTGACAAGTTCTGGAAGTGTTTTTTCTATCTAATAGGCTACCTGCATAATCCGCATCCGAATATCCTACGACACTAAAGAAAGAATCCCTAGGATACCATAACCCTAAGTGAATTGTGTCATGTAAATATTTAAAAATCCTCTTAACAGCATTCAAATGAGACTATTTAGGAGAGGATTAGAACCTAGCACACATACAAACACTAAACATGATATCTGGCTTAGAAGTAGTAAGATAAAATAGAGATCTGATCATACATCGATATCTCTTTTCATCTACCGTTTTGCCTGAATCATCCTTATCTAGCTTGATGGTACCACTCATTAGGGTTTTAGCTACCTTGCAACCATCCATGCCAAATTGCTTGAGTATCTCCCTTGTGTATTTGGCTTGGTTGATAAAGATCCCTTCCTTGGATTGCTTGATTTGTAGACCGAGAAAGAACTTGAGCTCTCCCATCATGCTCATTTCAAATTTCCTAGTCATACACTTAGTAAAATCCTCGCAAAGGGATTCATTAGTAGCACCAAAAATGATATCATCAATGTAGATTTGAACAATTAATGTGTCATGTTTGTGCTTTTTTAACAAAAAGTGTGGTATCCACCTTTCCTTTTTGAAAATCATTTTTCAAAAGAAATGAACTAAGTCTTTCATACCAAGCTCTTGCAGCTTGTTTCAAACCATATAAGGCTTTGTTCAATTTAAAAACATGGTTTGGAAAATAATGTGACTCAAAACTGAGAGGTTATTCAGCATAGACTTCCTCCTCAATGATACCATTCAAAAAAATACTCTTCACATCCATTTCAAAAATTTTAAAATTCATATGACATGTAAAAGCTAAAAGAATCCTAATGGCCTCTAATCTTGCTACAGGGCCAAAGGCTTCATCATAATCTATGCATTCCTCTTGGTTGTATCCCTTAGCAACCAATTTAGCTTTATTTCTAGTAATGAAACCTTACTCATCTAACTTGTTCCTAAACATCCACTTACAACCTATAATTAGTTGTTCTTTAGGCCTAGGGATAAGTTCCTATACCTTGTTTCTCTCAAATTGGTTGAGTTCCTCTTGCATAGCAAGTATCCAACTTTCATCATCAAGAGCCTCATCAATTGATTTTGGCTCAAGTTGAGAAACAAATGCAAGATTATTATCTAAAAGATTAAGTTGAGATCTAGTACTTACACCCTTAAATGCATCACCAATGATCAACTCCTTGGGATGATACTTGAAAAATCTTCAATCCTTGGGTAGATCTTGGCTTGGCTCTACTTGTTGTTGATGATGTTGGTTATACTCTTGATGAATCACGTTCTTCTTTATCTTCTTTTCCTATAGAATTTCCAATTCCAATTTCTCAAAGTCACCTACAAGATCATCAACAAAAATACCTTTCCCAAGATTAAGTTTACTAGATTCATCAAAAACAATATTCATAGACTCTTCAACTACTATTGAACTTTTGTTAAAGTCTCTATATGCTTTACTTGACATGGAATATCCCAAGAAGATACCTTCATTGGTTTTAGAATCAAATTTCCCAAGATTGTCCTTAGTGTTCAAAATATAACACTTATATCCAAATACTTTAAGGTATAATATCTTGGGTTTTCTACCATTCCATAGCTCATAATATGTTTTATTGAGAATGTGTCTTTTAAAAACTCTATTTTCAATATAACAAGCAATGTTAATGGCTTCGGCCTAAAAGTAATTTGGTAGAGAATACTCATTGAGCATTATCCTAGCCTTTTCCATTAATGTTCAATTTTTCCTCTCTACAACACCATTTTGTTGTGGTGTTCTAGGAGTTGAAAAATTATGAAAAACTTCATTCTCTAAACAACAATTTCAAAAGACTCATTTTGAAATTTCTTTCCATGGTCACTTTTAATAGAAGATATGAAGTAACCTTTTTCATTTTGAAAAGCATCAAATGAATCATTCTTATGAGCTAGAAAAAATACCCAAGTAAACCTAGAGTAGTCATCTACAAGGACTAGTGCATAATGCTTTCCACCTAAGCTAACACTTCTAATTTGTCCTATCAAGTCCATATGAATAAGTTGAAGGGGGTCTAGTTGAACTTACAACATTTTTGGCTTTGTGAGAGGCATGGTGTTGCTTCCCCATTTGGCAAGGACCACATGTCTTGTCTTTGGAGAAATTTAGCTTGGAAGTCTTTCCATTAATTTCCTTTAGATAGGCTTTAAAGAAGATTCATGCTTGCATGTCCAAGCCTTCAATGCCATAACCAAGCTTCATTGCTCAAAGACATAAGACACTTTAAAGATTGGTTAGCCAAATTGTCTAAGTCAATTGAGTAGGTATTGCCTTTCCTTTCTCCCTTGAAAATGACTTCATCATCCAACAAAGTGGTGACTCGGCATTCTCTAGGATCAAAGGTGACTTTATTACCTTTGTCACACAATTGACTTACACTTAATAAATTATGTTGTAAGCCACTAATTAAAAGAACATTATCAATTAAAGAGCAACCATTCTTACCAATGGTTCTAATGCCAATTACCTGACTCTTGGCATTGTTACCAAATGTGACATCTCCACCTTCTTTTTCCTTTAATGTCGTGAATAGCTTATTATTTTCAGTCATATGCTTGGAACATCCACTATTCACATGTTAATTGCTTGTTTGGTGGCTGCCACATTCCCCTACACAATAAAAGTGAGTTACCTTTTTCTTAGGTACCAAGCATACTTAGGTCCTTAGGGGTTAGAAGATAAAGGGTCCTCTAGTTTGAGGTGAGCCTTCCGAATATAACAATGAATATTAATGTGTCCAAATCTCATACAATAATGGTATTGGAGTTTAAACTTAGGAGTCTTTCTCATATGCACAAATTTAGTATGAGTAAAAGGCCTTCTCATGCCTTGGCCATGTGAATGCATGCATATACATGTATGATGAGTAGGAGTAGAGAATTTCTTATAAGAATGCTTTCTCCTATGCTCACACCAAACAATCACCTAAAGAAGAGAAAAAATTGAGTAGTAAAATTGCAAGAGTTTGGGTTGCAAATTAATGAATTCTCTTACATTTACATTTGTTTAGTGAGGTATTTATAGCCTCTACCCACCAAAGAGACGTTGCAATAAAACTGGTAGCAAATCTCTAAAGTATGCTTAAAAAATTCTACATTAAATGCTTATCAGGCTTCATTTGCGGTCACTACTAATCTTTCACGGTCACGATTTTCCAATTTTTCATACGGTAGCCAAAAATTGCAGCGAAAATTCCCATTTATGTCTAACGGCTAGTCCACGTGTCATCTTCTCATTGGTTCACCAGGAAAATATAGTCGTTGCTTTTCACTTTCTCACAAAAGTAGCGATCGCGATTTTTCTTGTACAGGTAGTGACTTAGGATGTGAATTCATCTGTCAAAATGTTCATCTTCTTATTCATGATTCGTGGTCGCTACTCGCAAGTTGCCATCGTGATTTTTGTCTTCCAATGGTCACCTACGACACTTGTCATTTTGTGGTTGTGGACTTGATTCCCTCTTGAGTTACTTCGAAATTTGCGATCATGACTGAGGCGTGACACACACCGCAAATTTGTCTGTGACTTTGGATCTCCTTTCTTTGAATTGGTCACGACAGAGAAGTGGTCTGCGAATTCGTTTGTCCAATTTGTCAGACTGCCTTACTATAGTTCACGGTTGCGAATTAGGAGACATTTTGCTTTTTTTAGAGATTATGGACTTCATCCAACTTCAAATTTGGAGACTATCTAAAAACTGCAAAACAATACTTAATTGAAACATTAGAATTGATCAATCTCCTTTGTCAAGATCAAAAGAGGTTTAAGACTTAGGATTAACCATCATAGTCCAACAAATTTCACGTATTTTCAAGGTTTGAACCTAACCCATTCAAAAATGCATTGTCTATAAAACCAAACATGGCCATATATACATCAATGCACTTGTATAAATTTTGACAGCATATCCCTACAATTCTCTAGGTGCATGATATAAAAAATGTATAAATAAATGCGATAGGCATTTTATTATAGGCTTCATATCACATTAATTTGTACTTATTTTTAATATGAACATGGCGAACAGTATCATACTACCAAAAATCATACATATTCATTTAAGTAATATGACTTATGTCATGGTTTAATTCAAACAATGCATTTTCAAACTATTCTATATGATAATTTAGTGAGTTACTCATACTTAATATAAGCAATTTACTAAATGAGTGTCTAAGCTTTAACCCTAATAGTCTAATAAAATTTTAGTAAAGTTTCGGCATAATCAGAATCTATCAAACCTCAATATGAGGTCTATAATTGATATCTCTACTACAGAAAATACACTTCTTGTGACATCCCATTTACTAATCATTTAAATTTCTTTCTAAGTCTATCCACTGTCATTTAAAAGACCGGATTAAATTTTTTTTTTTATTCACCACTTAGTAATTATTTACAACAAAACATACATGAATAATCAAACTAAAATACTACTGACTGCACATTGGCCCAACCTCTATTACATTGTTAGACAGCTACTTCGAAAAATATACTGGATGCAATCTTTAATCTACTCTTCCTGAAATAAGATTTTAGACAAAAAAATGAGTTTGCATACTCAGTAAGTAAATGCATAACAATACTTCAATCTCAAATAACATAACAATATTGAAACATAAATAACTCATCATCATATCCATGTACGAAATAAAGAGTTTTTCCTCTTAATTACCACATAGGCTGTC
>CATIWR010300925.1:0-16146 GCA_949677035.1 Omphalea diandra
CTTTGGAGATTTTTTAACTCTATCTAACTTCCAAGGCAAAGACTAACTACAGACAACAAAACAATACTAAATTTGAAACATTAGAATTGATCAATCCCCTTTGTCAAGATCAAAAGAGGTTTAAGACTTAGGGTTAACCACCTTAGTCTAACAATCTCCCCTTTTTTGATTTTGACAATATAGATTGATCCTAAGTGAAAAATAATAAGAATGTGAAGTTAGAGTAGGGCATGAATGAATGCATAAGATGAAACTTCTAAGTTTGGCATTCAATCAATCAAAGTGAATTTTTTAAAAAGCTAAGTATGATGCTTATGATGCTCCCCCTTAACATATGCTATAATTTCCAAGTTAATATTCCCTTTTAAACTAAAATACTTACTATCTCTTGCCCTTTAGCAAGATCAAAAAGAGGGTGTAGAAGGGAAATGAGAAACAATTATAAGCATACATAAGGAGTAAAGAAGAATACTTTTGTAAAGGTAAAGAGCATCAAACACATAAGACAATGTATTGCAAGAAAATAACTTTTTATTTATATAACTGTGGGATCACAATATTTGTTAAACAAAAAGCATAAAGAAAATGAAAACAAATACAAAAGATCCCTAATCTAGAGGAGTGGAAAATCATTATCATCTCCGAAAGATGGTGCCTCTTACACTTGTGTTGCTCCCTCGGCTTCATCCCCATCCTCATTGTCGTCTTCATTGCCATCTCCATCTTGCATATCTTCAAATTCGGTGAAGTTCGGAAGATGGCAAGGAGGAACTCTTAGTTTCTCTTAGAGATCCACCATATCACTATGAAGGTGTGAAAGGAAGAGGAACCTTCTCTTCATCATCCTCATTAGCTTGTGCAACTTTTGATCAATGGTGGCAAGAGACAACTTCGTCTTGACTTTTGGTTGAGGATGAGGGACTTGTATGGTGCCTTCTTTAATTTAAAGCCTTTTTCTCTTCGAAGCTTATGAGGTTTCCATCTTCTTTGCTCCTATTGCACCAAAGGTATAAACATATGTGTTCGGATGAATAACCTTAGCGTTTATAAGATAGGTGAGGTCTAGGAAGTTTTGAGATGAAAGAAACTTCTTTTAAGGAATTTCTCTTTCTCCATATCAAGTGCTCCAATAAAATGGTAGATGGCCGTAATGTGGGAAGGCAAGAGAAATTGGCTTTTTATCAATTGATCCAAAAGGTATTGGTTGGTTTGCATTGGTTTGTTCATGACAAGGCAAAACAAGAATGCCAAGTTTTTTTGAGAAAACTTCTCATTACCATCACTTCTTGCATTTATGAAGAAGGTGATGATGCAATAAAGGATCCAAAGGGGTAGGATTTGATGTATTTGGATAAAGAAGAACGTGGGTCGTGTTTGGTTTCAATAGAAATCTCTGACCAAAATTCAGAGTAGATAACGTCAAGTGTAGAGATGATGAAAGGAATGTGTTCTCTGACTTGCAAGTTGAAAAGAGAGGATTTGTCGAAGGTAATGTAAAAAGGGTCGCCAAAGGCCCGAAACAGTAACCTATATTGTTCGGCTCTCAAATTGAATTTTCGGCTCAGTTGCATGGTGCACATGAATTCTCGCACAGCCTCTTCGTATCCGGGTTCGTCTCAGAAGATGAACTCATTCCAGCCCAAGTTGGAGACAAAAGCTCTAATTTTGGCATTGATGCCCAAAGTTTCTAGCATGAAGGTTGATGGCATCTTGTTTAGGAGAATGACCTTAAAAGAGTTTGCTTTGAATCTATCCTTTTCTTCCTTGGTTATTCCCTTCATGAGATGGAAGGCATGAGGTGCAGAGGGTTGAGCCATTGTTTTGCCCTTGTCTGCCTTGGAGAACTTCTTTGGAACTATAGCAAGAGGGAGAAAGCTTGATGATTTAGAGAGATTTTGAGAGAGAGAGAGTTGATGTTTAGAAGTGAAATGATGAGAGTACTATTGAAGGTGGTATTTATAGGCTTTGAAGGGGTGTGAAAATGGTCATAAACGGCTAGAAATGGATTAAATGAAGAGAGGAAACGGTTGGCAGTCAAATCACTTAATTGCCTAGGCGGTTACTCTAATTTGCATCTGCGAATTCATGAGTCACGATCGCGAATTTCAAAAAATGTGAGTAACAGATAAATTTTCCTTAAGAAAAGGCGTGTTAATGGTCAAATTTTTGAAAAACTGACCAAAATTCGCAGTGGAGTGGAAATTTCGCAATCGCGAATTGACATTTGACAGCCCAGTGAAATTGACTTGTAATTCGCAACTGTGAAGAAGGAATAGCGACTGCGAATTGTAAGTCAACAAGGATAAGAAATGAAAAACCAATTTTTAGAAAAATGAAAAATTGTGATCCACAGGAAAACACATACATAATATCACAAATCAACAAATACCAATATTCAAACCACTATCACATAAGATCAAGAATTTTCACTTTAGAAAGCTTCCATTAAGCATTCCTAATTCTCTCTTAATGAAGTTCATCCTTTCTTGATTTAGAGATTTAGTGAAAATATCTGCAAGTTGATGATTTGTGTCAATAAATTCCAACACAACATCATCTTTTTACACATGATCTCTAAGAAAATGATGCCTAATGTCTATGTGCTTACTTTTAAAATATTGGATGAGATTCTCAGAGAGATTAATATCACTTGTGTTATCACATTTAATGTGAATGTGATCAACTACTTTGCCAAAATCCTTCAATTGTTGTTTCATCCAAAGAATTTAGGTGCAACAACAACCCACCGCCACATACTCGGCTTCTGCGGTGGATAAGGCAACCGATACTTGCTTTTTACTAAATCAAGAAACTAGACATTCGTCAATTATGGCAAGTCCTGGAAGTGCTTTTTCTATCTAATAAGCTACCAGCATAATCCGCATCCGAATACCCTACAAGGCTAAAAGAGGAATCCCTATGATACGATAACCCTAAGTGTATAGTGTCATGCAAATACTTAAAGATCCTTTTAACAACATTCAAATGAGATTCTCTAGGAGAAGATTGAAACTTAGCACACATACAAACACTAAACATGATATCCGGCCTAGAAGCAGTAAGATAAATTAGAGATCCAATCATACCTCAATATCTCTTTTCATCTACCACCTTAACCGATTCATCCTTATCTAGCTTGATGGTACTGCTCATTAGAGTTTTAGCTACTTTGCAACCATCCATGCCAAATTTCTTTGGCATCTCCTTTGTGTGCTTGGCTTGGTTGATGAAGATCCCTTCTTTGGATTGCTTGATTTGTAGACCGAAAAAGAACTTGAGCTCTCCCATCATGCTCATTTCAAATTCCCTAGTCATTCACTTAGCAAAATCCTCACAAAGAGATTCATTAGTAGCACTAAAGATAATATCATCAACATAGATTTGAACAATTAATGTATCATGGTTGTGCTTTTTGACAAAAAGTGTGGTGTCCACCTTTCCTTTCTCAAAATCATTTTTCAAGAGGAAAGAACTAAGCCTTTCATACCAAGCTCTTGGAGCTTGTTTCAATCCATACAAGGCATTGTTCAACTTGAAAACATGGTTTAGAAAACAATGAGACTCAAAACTAGGAGGTTGTTCAGCATAAACTTCCTCTTCTATAATGCCATTCAAAAATGCACTTTTCACATCCATTTGAAAAAGTTTGAAATTCATATGACATGCAAATGCTAAAAGAATCCTAATGGTCTCTAATCTTGCTAGGGGGTAAAGGTTTCATCATAATCTATGTCTTCCTCTTGGTTGTATCCCTTAGCAACCAATCTAGCTTTGTTTCTAGTAATGAAACCTTGCTCATCTAACTTGTTCCTAAACACCCACTTATAACCCATAATTGGGTTTTTTTAGGCCTAGGGACAAGTTCCCATACCTTGTTTCTCTCAAATTGGTTGAGTTCTTCTTGCATAGCAAGTAGCTAACTCTCATAATCAAGAGCCTCATCAATTGACTTTGGCTCAAGTTGAGAAACAAATGCAAGATGATTATCTAAAAGATTAAGTTGAGATCTAGCACTTACATCCTTAGATGTATCACCAATGATTAAGTCCTTGGGGCAATACTTTGAAAATATCCAATCTTTAGGTAGTTTTTACCTCGGCTCTACTTATTATTGATGAGGTTGGTCTTCATCTACTCTTGATGAATCACCTTCTTCTTTATCTTTATCAACTCTTCTTATAGAATCATTCAATTCCAGCTTTTCAAGATCACCTACAAGATCATCAATAAAAATACCTTTCCCAAGATCAAGTTTACTAAACTCATCATAAATAACATTTATAAATTCTTCAACTACCATTGAACTTTTGTTAAAGACTCTATATGCTTTACTAAAGGTGGAACATCCCAAGAAGATACCTTTGTTAGTTTTAGAATCAAAATTTTCAAAATTATCCTTAGTGTTCAAAATATAGCACTTGCATCTAAATACTCTAAGATATGAGATCTTGGGTTTTCTACCATTCCAAAGCTCATAAAATTTTTTATTAAGAATGAGTCTTTTGAAAATTCTATTTGTAATATAACATGAGGTATTAATGGTTTCGGTCCAAAAGTAATTTGGTAGGGAATACTCATTGAGCATTGTTCTAGCCATTTCTACTAATGTTCTATTTTTCCTCTCTGCAACACCATTTTGTTGTGGTGTTCTAGGAGTTGAAAAGTTATGAAAAACTCCATTCTCCAAACAATAATTTTCAAATGACTCATTTTGAAATTCCTTTCCATGGTCACTTCTAATAGAAGATATGAAGTAACCTTTTTCATTTTGAACCCTTTTTGCAAAACTTTTAAAAGCATCAAATGAATTATTCTTATGAGCTAGAAATGATACCCAAGTGAACTTAGAGTAGTCATCTACAAGGACTAGTGCATAATGCTTTCCACCTAAGTTAGCACTTGTAGTAGGTCCTATCAAGTCCATATGGATAAGTTGAAGTGGTCTAGATGTACTTGTAACATTTTTGGCTTTGTGAGAGGTATGGTGTTGTTTCCCCATTTGGCATGGATCACATGTTTTTGTCTTTGGAGAAATTTAACTTGGAAAGTCCTTCCACTAACTTTCCTTTGGATAGGTTTTAAAGAAGATCCATACATGCATGCCTAAGCCTTCTATACCACAACCAAGCTTCATTGCTCAAAGACATAAAACACTTAAAAGATTGGCTAGCCAAATTGTTTAAGTCAATTGAGTAGGTATTGTCTTTCCTTTCACCCTTAAAAATAATCTCATCATCCACTAATGTGGTGACTCGACATTCCCTAGGATCAAAGGTGACTTTATTACTTTTGTCACATAATTGACTTACACTTAACGAATTATGTTTTAAGCCACTAACTAAAAGAGCTTTATCAAATAAAGAACATCCATTCTTACCAATGGTTCAAATGCCAATTACCTTACCCTTGGCATTCTTACCAAATGTGACATCTCTACCTTCTTTTTCTTTCAATGCTGTGAATAACTTTCTATTTCTAGTCATATGCTTGGAGCATCCACTATCCACATGCCAATTGCTTGATTTGATGGTTGCCACATTCCCCTACACAATAATAGTAAGTTACCTTTTCTTAGGTACCTAAGCATACTTGGGTCCTTGGGGGTTAAAAGATGAAGGGTCCTCTAATTTAAAGTGAACCTTCCTAATATAGCAATGAATATTAATATGTCCAAATCTCATGCAATAATGACATTGGAGTTTAAGACTTAGGAGTTTTTCTCTTATGCACAAATTTAGTATGAGTAGGATACCTTCTCATACCTTGGTCATGTGAATGCATGCATGAACATGTATGATGAGTAAGAGTAAAAATTTTTTTTATAAGAATGACCATGCTTTTTGTTGTAGATGTAGGCATGGTTAGCTCTTTAAGTCTTGGCTCTAGAGCTCAGGAGAGCCTTCCTTTTGCTCTTAGGCTTAGGAGGCTTAGTGCTAGGAGCACATTTCTTTCCAATTACCTCAATGCTAAATGTTTGAGGTTCTGAAGATCTAATAAATATGGTATGAGATGATAAGGAGGCTCCATTATAGCTTAAACTATGTTTAACTAGGGGTGGTCTTTGTGACATAATCAATGTGTCTAAGGCTTCTTTTCCTTTACGAAACTTAGAGATTGAGCTTCTAAGCTCAATAGAGTGTCATTCTCCTTTCTTAATGAAGCCATTGAAGAAGATGATGTTGAAAGTTTTTCTACTGAGTTTTTGAATTCTTCATTAGAAGTCCTCAACTTATTTACAAGATCACTAAGAGTCTTGTATTCATCTTCTAATTTTGAATACCTTTTCTTGTAAGTTTTTAATTGTGACTTATACTTGTCACACTTCATGGTTAAAGCCTTTAGAAGCTTTTTATCTATCTTATCAAATTCGAAATCAGAATGAGAATGAGAAGAAGTACTTACCTCATTTGTAAAATCTTCTTATGCCATGAAACATATATTGGCAACCTCTCCTTTTTCCTCTTCTTCACTTGAGCTTTCATCCCAAGTGGCTGAAAAACTCTTATTTTTCTCCTTGTCTCATATTTTCTTCTTCTTTAATTTGGGACACTCAGACTTGATGTGGCCTTGGTTGCCACATTCATAACAAGTGACATCGTTGGATTTCTCTCTTGGATTAGGAGCTATCTTCTTACAACCTTTTCTTTCTTTTCTTCTCTTGATAAACTCCTTTGTCCTCCTAGAGAGCATTGCTAACTCCTCTTCTTCCTTGTCACTTTCTTCATCACTAGAGGTGATTTCTACCTCTTTCTCCTTTATTAAAGACTTAAGAGCCAGAGTTCTTTTTTTCTTTTCTTATTTGTCTTCTTGGCCTCTAAGCTTCTTCATTTGTTCATCCTTTTGTAAGGCCAACTCATGAGTTAAGAGTTTGCCTATCAACACATCGATTTGAACCTTTTCAATCTCCAGATTGGATTCTTGTATGCTGCAAACTCTAG
The DNA here is from genome assembly GCA_949677035.1 of Omphalea diandra. Classification (NCBI taxonomy): domain Eukaryota; kingdom Viridiplantae; phylum Streptophyta; class Magnoliopsida; order Malpighiales; family Euphorbiaceae; genus Omphalea; species Omphalea diandra. The sequence goes on from CATIWR010300925.1 coordinate 6,939, forward strand.
CACCAAATTTATATAGAGGAAGAGTTTTAAGGATTTTTGTGTTTACCTCATATATAGTGAGAGCTCTTCCAAATTTCTTCATGTTGATGACAATGGACAAAAGTCTATTTGTCATTTCTGTGATGCTCTCATTGTCCTTCATCATGAAGAGTTTCCATTCGGTGACATACATCTCCAAACAACTTGATTTGACTAGAGTTGTTCCTTCATGATAGTTCTCTAGGGTCTTCCAAATGACATATATTGTTTGACAATGTTGCACTCTTCCAATCTCTTCTCTAGAGAGTGAGCTTAGAAGAATGACCATTGCTCTATTGTTTTTGCCATTTGATCTCCGGTGAGCTTTAACCCATTCTTTTCTTGGGATTAATTCTTCATTACCATCCATAACTCTGGTGGGTGGCTTTCATTCCTTAATGACCACATCCCAAAGGTCCACCACATCTATGTCAAGATAGATCTCCATCTTATACTTCCAATGAGTATAGTCTGTTCCATTAAAGTGAGGCATGAGTTGTGAGTGGATTCCCTCTTATGCCTTGATCTTTGTTCACCCAATGAAGGTTTGGTTGTGAAACAAGGCTCTGATGCCACTTGTTGGCCCAAGGCACCAAGAAGGGGGGATTGAATTGGTGTATAAAAATTAAGACAGTAAAGGGAGAAGACAAATGAGTAGAAGAGAAACACAAGATTTATAGTAGTTCGGGTATAAATGACCCTACGTCCACTCCCCAATTCTTAGAAATTGAGTGTTCAACTATCTTTCAAAGGTGTTTTCAAGCATACACCAAACTTTTACACTTGTGTTTTAAAGGCTCACACAACAACCTATACTCTTGTGTTTTGAAGCTCACACAACAACCTATACACTTGTGTTTTTACAGGCTCACACAATAATCTTTCTTAGTGTTTTGAGAGGCTCACACTACAACCTATTACAATTGGTGTTTATGCTCACACTCAACAATGACTTAAAGAATAGAAAAGATTGAGTAACAAAATTGCAAGAGTTTGAGTACAAAATTATCAATTCTCTTGCATTTACATATGTTTGGTGAGGTATTTATAGTCTCTACCCACCAAAGAGACGTTGCAATAAAACTGAAACAAAATCATCAAAGTGTGCTAGACAGATTTTTGCATTAAATACTTGACAGTATCAATTCACGGTCGCTACTACTCGTTAGCGGTCACGAAATTCAAATTCCATATGGAAAACCCCGTTTGTATCTAACAACTAGTCCATGTGTTAGCTTCTCATTAGTTCACCAGGAAAATATAGCCGTTGCCTTTCACCTGCTCTCAAAAATAGCAATGTCGATTGTTCTTATACAAGACGCTAGTGAGGACGTGAATTCGTCTGCCAAAAGTGTTTATCTTCTTCTTTTGGGTTTGCGGTTGCTACCAACAAGTTCCCATCACGATTTTTGTCTTCTAACGGTTACCCAAGACACTTGTCAAGCTGTGGTTGTGGACTTGATTACCTCTCTCTACCTTCCATCAATCTTGCCTCCTTGTTTGAATTGGTAAGATTTTTCACATTCCTATTCTTGATTTAATTGAATCACATGATTTCTTAATGGGTTTTACATATTAAAATTTTTGCTTTTTCATTGTGTTTGCTCTACAAAATTCAACATGATTGATTTTTGAGTTTGAGATAAAATTTTAGTTTTTTGAAACTTAAAATTATGATTGTGTGAAGAAAATAAAGATATTTTGATTTAATCAAATAATAAAATTATAAAAACAAGCTCAATCAAAATTTATGCTAATTTTCATGCTGAAATAGGTATTCAATTGGCTAAAAGTAAAAAATTAAGCTGAGATAGCATTCAATTGGTTAAAAGTAATAAATTTAGTTATATTAATAAAATTAAAGATGAAATATTAAAATGATCATCATAAAAAAATTAAAGAGGTAAATTATATATTTTGTTGGCCCTTGGCACCAAGAAGGGGGGTTGAATTGGTGGATAAAAACTTTAAAACAGAGATAAAGAGAAGAAGATAGAACAATGAAGACACAAGGATTTTATAGTGGTTCGGGTATTAACCAACCCTACATCCACTCCCTAATTCACCAATTGGGTATTTCATTCAATCACTAGTGTTTTACAAGCTCACACTCAACTTACAACAATGTGTTTTACAGGCTCACACACAACCTTACAACGGTGTGTTTTACGGGCTCACACACAACCTTACAACTGTGTGTTTTACGGGCTCACATACAACCTTACAACAGTGTGTTTTACGGGCTCACACACAACCTTACAACAGTGTGTTTTACGGGCTCACACACAACCTTACAATATGGTGTTTAATGCTCACACCCAACACTTTCAATCTTACAAGAACTAGAAGAAAATAAGTAGCAAAGGATTGACAGTTTTTTCACTTGTAATAAAATTCTTTCTAGACCATAAATCTCTTGATCTTTGCTCTTAATGCTTGGTGGAGTATTTATACCCAAATTCCACCAAAGAAACTAACGGCTAGTTTCTAACGGCTAGTTTTCTAACGGCTAGTTTTGTAACGGCTAGTTTGTAACGGCTAGTTTTCAATAGTGTTTTAGGAAAATATAGTTGTTGTGTTTCTTCAGCCAGCATAAGTCGCGGTCGCTAATTCATTTGTTTAGACCGCGATTCTAACCGAAAAACAGTATGTCAAAATCTGTAATTTTTACAGTAAAAAATTGCGGTCTCGACTCCGACGCGACACAGACCGCGAATTCATCTGTCATTTTTTGTTTGCTTCATTTTGCTTGTTCGCGGCCGAGAATGACTTCGCGATTTAGTCTGTCTGATTTTTGGCAAGTCTTCTCAATAGTTGCAGTCGCGAATCCTTGATTGCAAGACTTATTTTTCTGCAAGATCAACACTTAATAAAAATATTAGTAATGATCAATCTCCTTTGTCAAAATCAAAAGAGGTTCTAAACTTAGGATTAACTATCCTAGTCTAACACTTTCATATAAGTCTGATAACAGCAAAACCCATAACTATTCAATTCTTCTCTGGTTGCAAAATCCACACGAAACTACTTGGGTCGTCCTTGCGAGATAAGAATCTTGTAGTTGAGTTCGATCTATATTAGAAGCTGTCAAAACTAAGAGTCCTACCTAAGGGCCTTAAGTTTAGGAATTATTTCTAGCCTTATACCACAGTCAAATCACTATTCCTAGCCTAAACACTTTCAACCAAAATCTCCCTAGCCTTTTCGAATATACACTAAGACTTTCAAGCTCATTTTTGTGCTAAAAGCCATACAGAGTTTCTAGCTAAACATAAAACCTCTATAGACCAACCTAGACTTCTTTATTAGCCTATCCTTTAAACTAAATGAGGACATTAACCTAATAAAGGCAACCCATCTAGGAATGAGTCTTGAAGACTTGAGCCTAGCCTATCAAGAATGTTCCCAATTACTGACCCAAAAGATTATTAAACCCACCAATTTTGATTGGCCCTGTCAGACAATTTATGTCAATAAAAGATCTAAACAAGTTCTGGAAAAAAAAAAGGCTTCTCATAGATTACCAACTCTTAAACCATGTTTTAAAAGATCATAAATTCCCTCTCCCCAAGATTTCTTCACTGTTTGTTCATCTCTCGCAGCGAAAATACTTCTCCAAGTTTGATCTAAAAGCATGGTTTTGGCAGTTAGGAATCAAACTTAAAAATAGTCCAAAAATAACTTTTTGCATTCCCAACAGACATTATCAATAAACTGTGATGTCGTTTGGTCTCAAGGTGGCCCCATCATTTTTCCAAAAGGTGATGATTAAGATCTACGAGCTTATCCTTCACAGTGCCTTAATCCATAAGGAAAAAATAATTCCTCTAATCTTAATGGCCTCAACTGCCTCATCATCCACACCACCACACCCATACTTGAAAATAGGAGTTCCTCCTAAAATTCAATTATAAGCAATTATTTATGTATCAGTCCCTTCTTCTGAAGACATATGGTTCAATTTTCATGGATATCTTTGAGTTTCACCTAGTTTATCCCTTCTTAAAAGTTTATACCTTCTTAGACTTCTCTACAGCTAATAAGGGATCTTAGACTTGGCTTGAAGAACTGCTAACTTTCCTATGGTACTTCTGCCATCTTTACACTATAGCAGTTGAAATACGTCCATATCATTTCTAGTCCTACCTAATAGAGGTTCAAAATGGATCAATAAAGAATCCTCATATGATTACCTTTCTAGAATGGTTCCAACCTCTGAATAGATGGATTGAGTATACCAAGGCTAAATATCAATACTATGAACCCTAGACGACCTTTCACAAAAGAGTAGTTTATACTTTTCATAAGCCCTGTCTAGTCAAACCTACAGGAATATCGCCAAGGCCTATGGCCTATTTTCACATGTATAAGGAAAACCAGTTCTCATTATGGACTGATGCCCTAAACAACCATAAGCAATTCAAGGACTTCCAATGATTCATGTGTGGCCAAAACAAAACAATTCCAAAAGAAATATGGCCCTCCTTAGTAGAAGATGGTCCTTAGGATACTCTGTCAACTGGATATCACCAGAGCCTTTTGAATGACAACAACACGTGGAGTGAGTCATCAAAGCAATGTCTCTAAAATGATATGACATAAAGGGATTTTATCCCTGAACCAGATTCTCAAGATCTATATGAATTGTATGATTATTACATGAAACATGATTACTTGAATCACGAGGCAAATAAAAAAAATATATCGACAATGATGACTTGGACTATAAAAATATGAATATGTCCCAATCTTACGAACCCATCCACAAATAAAGTAAAGTTAACGTGTTGTAAAATAATTGTACTATGTTAGTGTGGTGTGAGTTGTAAGGATATAATTATTGTATTGTAAGTGCTTTGCCAGGTTGGATATGACCAACTTATGTTTGCTCTCCTCTCCTATATAGTGAGGAGCTAGTTTGTATTCAGGGCAGAAAACCTTTTGATAGAAATTGCCTTTGTTTGAAATAAACTATGAGTTTCTAAACTTCTCTCACCTATAGCCAACATGATTACTATTATTCTTCTCCTACCATCTTAAGAAGCAAAATAGTTCTGGTATTAAATCTCCATGTATAGAGTACTAAGAGGGTAGTGGCATTATTAAAAGACTTGTTAGTTTGTTAGTGCTTGCCATAGCCATAGTTGTATTCTATGCATGTGTAGAATTTGATAAAAAAAAGATACAAAAACAAAATATGAAGTGAACAAATTCTATATTTGATGTAAAAAAAAAAAAAAAAAAAGAGCACCAAACATGTCCTAGTCGTGATGTCATTGTAGCTATTACAAGGTGCGGCACCTATCATTGTCCTTTATTTAATTGAAGATTTTGATTCTCTTATCAATTAATTGACTAATGGAGAATTGACTTTTAATTGGATAGAAGGATCAATCAGTTTAGTGGAATAGAACTTTAAGGAGATTTTAATCATTTCATTAAAATGAAGTGATGAAATAATGAATTAGATTAAACTTGAGGGATGAAAAAAACAATTTTTCAAGATATTTTTGCACGGTGCATGTGCACCAAGAGAGTAAAAAAACAGGAAGATATTCGGTTATGTAACTACAACCAATAATGGATTACCTCGTTTTCCTAATAGTGCTCTCCTTCATATGGGCATCCATCCATATCTTTAATTCCAATACATCTGATCGGAGATCTCTTCCGCCAGGCCCTTGCCGTTTTCCAATCATCGAAAACATATTAGAGCTTGGCCACAATCCCCACCAAGTACTTGCTAAACTCTCAAAAACTTATGGACCTATAATGAGCCTTAAGCTAGGTAGCAGAACCACCATAGTTATATCCTCACCAGATCTTGCAAAAGAAACATTAAACAAACATGATCAAGCATTTTCTAGCTGAACAATCCCAAACTGTGTTCGCGTACAGAATCGCCATAAGAATTCTATGGTGTGGCTGCCGACTTCTGCACACTGGAGATTCCTCAGGAAGGTCAGCACCACACAAATGTTTACCTTACAAAGGCTTGATGCTTGCCAAGGACTTCGACAAAAGAAAGTTGAACAACTGCTAGATTACGTTCAGGAAAATTGCAAGAGTGGTGGAGCTATTGATATTGGTCAAGTTGCCTTCACCACAGTCCTTAATATAATATCAAACACCTTCTTCTCTATTGATTTAGTGGGGTATAATACTAATATGTCTCAAGAGTTTAATGATATTGTAGTTGGTATCATGGAACAAGTTGGAAAACCTAACCTCGCAGACTATTTCCCTGTCCTTGGTTTGGTGGATCCACAAGGTGCTTGCCAACGCATGAAGGTTTACTTTGAAAGATTAATTAAGATTTTTGATGGTATCATTATGGAGCGGATGCAACTACTTAGTGACTCATCAAAGACGTCTGAGAGGAGCCATGATGTGCTTGATTCCCTCCTCCTGATTGTGAAAGAAAGTAATTCCGAATTAAGCCTTGCTGATATCAAGCATTTGCTTATGGTGAGTACTTAGTACTTTTATCTCTCAATTTCCTTTTTCTTTGAATTATAGAGTTAAAAAGATTCTCCCTCTCTGAGCTAACCTAAGATAAAGTAAAAATATCTTACTTATATTTTATTTATCTGAATTTGATTTTGAACCAAGATTATCATAACAACCATATATAGCCCAAAGAAAACTCTTAAATTTTTTATTGTTCTTAGTACGCCTCCAATAATAATTCCACTAATATTTAGTGAATGAATATAGCAGCTTAAGCTTGCGAGCCTTCTTCCCTATATAATTAGAAAGACCAACAACAAAACCTAATTGGTCTAATATAATTTTCACTATTATAGTTGACTTATTCTTCTTTATTTTTAATTGAATTACCTTATAATAAGAGATATATAGGATAACTTATCATATCATGGGTTTATGGTTAATATGGTCTTTATGATTTCTTAGTTCCAGTAAAATAAAGTTTGGCAAGATTTTCAGTTCATAAAATCTTTTGTTCAAAATTTAGGACTTCTTTATAGCGGGTACCGACACAACAGCAAGGACATTAGAGTGGGCAATGGCAGAGCTACTTCACAACCCTGAAAAACTAGCAAAAGTCAAAACCGAACTAAAAGAAGTTGAAGGGGTAGTTCTAGAATCTGACATTTCCGAGTTCCCTTATCTACAAGCAACAATAAAAGAGACCTTTCGATTGCATCCACCAGCTCCATTCCTGGTGCCCCATAAAGCTGAATGTGAGGTAGAAATATGTGGCTTCAAGGTGCCCAAAAATGCAGAGATACTTGTCAATATATGGGGCATGGGAAGAGATAAAAGCATATGGCCTAACCCAGAAAGTTTCGAGCCTGAAAGGTTTTTAGACAGCCAAATTGATGTGAAGGGGAGAGACTTTGAGCTAATCCCATTTGGCGCTGGAAGAAGGATCTGCCCCGGATTACCATTGGCACACAGGATGGTGCATCTCATGTTGGCTTCTCTTGTCCACAAATTTGATTGGAAACCAGCAAATGAGAACCCAAATGATATGGACATGACTGAAACTTTTGGTCTCACTTTACATAGGACTCGGCCTCTCTTGGCTGTTCCTTATCACTGATCAAACTTTATGTTTCAGTTATTATGATTCTTAAATGTTAGTATTGGGGCACTAAAAGTTTTTATTCTTTGTCTATTATGTAATAAAAGTTTCGTATCTTAAAATAAAAGATGAATTGAGCAACAATTCATGTTTTTCTCTTATTGTATCTAGGAATTTTTATACTTGATAATCAGTTCTTTCTCTTCTTGATAACAGATGCAGGATGAATTTACAACACAATACAGACATTAATAGGGCTAAGCATAGTCCTAAGGTTTCTCAAATTGAACCGAAATGGGACCGAAATAAGTACTAGATGGAAAATATAGAAGAAGGGTCAATATTAGATCGAAACCGAGTTGATATTAATTTAAAATCAGTCCCGGTTCTCCTTTAAAAATTGTACCGAAGGCCGGACCGGACCAAAACTGAACTAATATATATATATATATATATATATATATATATATATATATATAGAAATTAAATATATTATATATTTGTACACTTAAATATTACTTAATAGAATTCTTTTTATAATTATAAATTTATATTTTATTAATTTTATGCATTCAAAATAAATAATTTTATGTTTTAATATATTTCATAATATTTAAAAGAATAGTTTATATAAATAAAATGGAATAAAATAATTATAATTATGAAATTTTTTAAAAAATAAATTTAGGACCGAACCGAAATTGAATTGAAAAAAATAATCAAATAGTAAAAAATTCGAATCGGAACTGAATCAATTTTCGATTCAGTCCAGTCATGATCTTTCATCATGTTCGGTCTGGTCTCAATTCTTCAATTATTGAAAGATAAGTCCTTCGGTCCAGTTCTGGGGTTTTTCTGTAATGATCATTTTCATTTACAAAACTCATAGTATTAATGTCCAAAAATACATATGCATAAAGGTTTATCCATCATACACTCACAATCCAACATGTGTTTAATGTACATATATATTAACTAATGTAAAGACTAGTGACCATAAACTGGTTCCTATCTAGATGTATGTACATGACACAAAGAGAGAGAGTTGAAAATCAGTCGACGACTTGTGGTCCATGTGTCTCTATGCAAAACTTTATGCACCAAGATGTCCAAATCTTATGCTTTGGTATCTGAAAAATATAATTGTGATTTGATGAGTCGCGACTCAATGAATAAAAATAATAATCAAATTTTTAGGTCACAACCAACAATCAATTATTATCAGGATGCATTACAAGTATAACCATTGACTATGCAAGTGCAAATGCAATAAATTGATTTGCAAGGCAACACTGCTCCCGGGTATTCATGTGATTCAAGTGACATTTGATTTTGTTGGCCAACATATAACAAGTGATTCATTTGATCAATAACATGTGCCAATGAGACCTATTGGTCCACCTTCCACTTGATTTGCAAGTGTTTGACAAGCTAGTCACGACATCCTTTTATTTCCATGTGCAAGTGCTCATTCACAAGTGCTATATAAAATAATCATCAAGAGCATATGATTCTCACTTGACTTGTATTCACATGTAAAATGTAATAATTCAATCACATATACATGTAATATAACATAATCATATTATAAAATTATCATACACACACATTGAATCCAATTATGGTTTTTACTCACCTTTT
>CATIWR010300942.1:0-15732 GCA_949677035.1 Omphalea diandra
ATAGCAATAAGCTTCTGACACGCAGATGCAATCACATCTTCTGATTCATCAGGCCTTAATGACCCAACTAACCTTCCAAACTCAACAGCCTACTGAGAAAAGGCAATTAGACATACAAGCTTTCCATATCAAACAAAAAAAGTATAAAAGAGATGAGAAAATAAAAAAGGATTCAAATTGATAGGCATTTACATTTTTCCAACTTCATTAAAGGCCTACAATAACTGAATTTCAAGAAAATTCAAGATTTCACACATTGATCATATGGAGAGTCAACTCAAGTTACAAAATATAAGAATTATTTCAACATGAAATGGATCCATAGAAAAAGACTAAACGAATGAGAAGAAAGATTAAACGAGGAGAACTGAGAAAATGACACTAATGGCATCAATATAACATGAGCCAACTATCGAAATGGGAAAACAAGAAGAGGACAAAGGATATGTGGCCGAGTTTGTACATGTACAACTATGTCAAAAATTTTCTAGCATTTCGACCTAAAAGACTCTGATAAATAACTCCTTAAATCATCATTAAAACAAAGCACCAGAATCTCTTCAAAGCATAAGCAATGAAGAGGACGATTTAAATGGGGCTGCTTTTATTCATTAACAAATCACAGGTCCATAAATCAGGATACCAAAGTCGGAATACCAGTTTTTCACAGTTTTCCATGTTCAATAAATTATCATAGGCTACCTGCCCTCCATCTATTGTGTGTGCAATGCAACTAATCTTAATCATCAATGAACTAAATAGCATAGAAACAAAAACCACAACAGTCACATGGCAACACTTGTTTCCACTACCCAGAGCATCAGACAAGATATAATCTAATACTACCATTGATTCATTTGTTTTCTTTTCTGAGAGAGTGTGTGTGTGAGTGCCACAGGGATTGCTGGGTGGGAGAAGGGGAGGAATATAAAGGAATGAATCAACTGTAAGAAACAACAAACCAAAGATGCTAAAAGATTGAAAAAACATTTTCCTTGTGGAAGTCTCTTGATTCAAGCCAACTGGTTAGTGCATCACTGCTAATTCTACTTCGTGGCCTATTAAGGTGTATGAAACAATGAGGTCTAACAAAGGAGTGGAATACATCACCCACAAAAGATGTATGACCAAACTCAATTTGAGTTGAACTTAATATCAGAACATAAAAGGAGCTTGAAATACTAAAATTTTCTGATTTGGCAAAACAAAGAAACAACATAATATATGCATGATGATTTAAAATATATCATTGCAGATATATGTTTTTGAAATGAATACTCCTCATGGCAAACCAAAAATTGAAAGGAAATTGATAGCATATTGTACTTTCACCGTAATGTGAAACTCATCAAAATTACATAGGACAAAAGTTTCTAATGTTACACCACCATCCTCCAAAGTCCAAATAAAAGAATTATTGATGGCTTCTAATGGAGGACTCTTTATGTACCTGTAGTGGAAAAAGGTTTTCAGCTGGCAATTTTTCATCAAAAGCCTGTCAAAGAAAGCATATCGAAAGGAAAATCCTGTAAAGAATTTGAAACTTATACAGCAAAAAACAGGAAAGTGATGTCAACAAAATAAAACATAAACCAAGTACTTGAGCTTACCAAACCATCAATATCAATCACGCCATCCTGTAGAACACCCATCATCAAGCGAAACAAGTCACCACCACCATTACTCTGCCCTATTTCATTCTCCATCTGTTTCTGGGCTATGGTAGCCCTCAACTTTGTAGCCAGGTCATTTTTCCCTGCATCAGTAACAGAAACATTGCCTTGGTTCATGTGTGATGTTGATGCAGAAGTTGAAGCTTCAGCTGCCTGATCATCAAGGTTTTTATCAAGGGGATGAAACAGATCATCAAGTGAGGCATCTCCAGGAGTGTCACTGAACCTACTAAGCTCACTCCCTCCCAATGCCATTGAAACCTTTGCAGCCTTCAAGGTGCCATTAAACAGATCCATCAGACTATTATTTCTGTAGTTAAAGAAAGGAAATAGAAAGGAGAAGTAAAGCAAGAAGAAAAATAGCGATAACTGAAGACAATGCACAAGTTCCTATGGAAACCTGAATTCAAACCTTTGGCTAGCCACTTTATCTCTAAAAATAAAATAAGGGAAAGCATGTGCAGAGTTCAAATGATCGCTCAATATACAAACAAGAAGAAGAAGAAAAAGACAACAACATGATTTCCACATAAAGCAGCTAAAATCGTCACTGAAAATACTAGGCATTACTAAAGGAAATAGTCATATGTAATGTTGGTAAGAAAATCTTGAGGCATTAGCTTTTTATCTACACAAGACCAACGAGAAATATGATAGTAATTAGTAATTAAATGGCAGCACAACATCATAACCTTATCCAGATAATTCATTAGTAGCAGTATTTATGGGCCAGAAGGCATAGATAAAATCTAATATTCACTGGAATAAAAAAGGTATTTACTACTCAGTTAAAGCTAAAGGTTCATTATATTCAACCACCACTACATTTTGAGAAGGAATAAGCAGAATTTAGGAAAAAGCAACACAATTTTTTGGCTAGGTCCAATGTCCATGAATTAACTCTACTTAAAGTCTCAGAAACTTATTGCAGAAACAAGCTATAGCTCTGCTGCAGACCACCAAAAAAAAAAAAAAGACTAAAAGTCACTCAAATGAACAAGCACCTCAAACTGTGCTCCAATGACAAACAAAACTTCACAAGGACATAAGAGCAAGCACTTACATCCTTAAATATTTTTCTTCCTAAGTATATTTAGTAGTTTAGTTAAGAAAATACCTATTCCTTCCCTTTTTCCAAATACAAAATTAAGCTTTTCTTCTTGTAGCATTGCTTCCATTTCCTCACAGAAGTGAACAATAAATAGAGATTGCACAATCTAGAAGGAGGTTAAGTTTGTATCATCTTCACAAACCTAGGTTGATTAAAACCAACACAGAAATTTCACCTTTTCCTGGTCAATTTAGTCATTTAAGAGTACCACAGACTATGTATCATCATGTGATGATGAATTATTTTTGTTCACTAAGCAGTCACCCATACAGACAAGTATACTGACAAATATATTACTGAGAATTAATGATTTTAACTCTTTGCTATTCATGTTATTTCCAATAACCTTATTTGATGCTTTTCCAAAAAAATAACCTTATCTTGTTCTTTTATCAAATGCACAAAAGAGTTCTGAATGAATAATTTTCACAATGACAATATATGTATGCATCTCCATGAACCAAAAGCATAATCTCTCTCTCTCTCTCTCTCTACATATATATATATATATATATATATATATAAAATAATCAGCGAGAATTGCACATATACAAGGTAAACAGTGTCCCTGAAAACCATGCTAGCCTTCGTTTGTACTCTGCACATGTGTACATGCAAGGTGGGAAGAGAACGAAAAAAACATATGGATCTGACATCAACAATGACAACAGTTGGCCAACAATTAAATCAGAAAAACCAATAGCAATCAACATTATTCACCTTTTGAAGACCATTATCTTGACTTCTCGGTGCAAAACCAAATGATCTATTTTCAACATCAATCAAACTTCCTTTTCCTACATGCTTTCTATCTACATTTTTCCTTCTCGATTCGGGAGACCCAAACTCTGCATTAGCGTGAGTATCATCCTGATCATGCAAATGTATTGAGCCATGAAGCGAAGTACATGCAGCTGCTACTTTATCAGCTGATAGTCTACCAGAACCGGTTTGAAGAGATGTCTTTTCATGAATAGCTAAGGTGGGAACTTGATCTGATTGAAGATCATCTTCTGATTTATCAGTTGTTTCCTCAACAACATCAGAATTTGAACAATGATCCTTATCAGACTTGTTAACAGCAGCAGTTTCAGTTATTAAATCTTTTTTAGAGTCCTGAAAATTGAGGGACAAAGATCATAAATGTGGCAAATAGTTTAGTTGCTTCATCATGCAATACCAGATTGAGAATCACTTTGCAAGCAAGTCAAGTACTGCTATTGAGTAGTGGCATTAAAATAGACTACTATATTAACAAATTACAAAATGTTGCTGCACAAAGATTCAGCTTTCCTCTCACAGTTTCTAAGTCAGCAGTAGCGTCTTCAGCCTTCCCCAGAGAATGGTTTTCATCACAGTTACATTTATCTCCAGCTAAAATTTCCGTGTCTGCTGAATCATCTTCCTGTATGCTTCTACCAAACGAGAAAAAAACAATTTTATAATAAATGAATAACTTATAAGCGTTTTGAAAGAAACATCAGCACCTAATTGTAAATTCAAGAGAAATATCAAGCAACAATTAAGAGTTTAGACAAAATTTCCAAGCCAGGGTTGCTTCCAAAATAATGAAAAGGGGATGACCAGTTGAATTAATATGACATCTCATGCTACATTCAAGTGAAGCCAACCTTGCTTATACTATCAGGCATTTAGGAAACTTCTATTATGGATGACCAAAATTCAAAAATAGATATTATTTCTACCTTATTGATCCATTATGCCGGAGAGAGTTCAAAGCACGCCTAGAATTCTGTATCCAAGGGTGAGAAAGCAGTGTCTTTGCGTCTGGCCTCAGCCTGGCATCCTAAAATATGCAGAAGATATAATAGAGGGCAACCAATTAAAAAAACCAGTCAACTGAAGAGATGACAAATGCAAAGTGCTAGTGTACAAAGTTATGATGAAAAAATGAAGCATCACTGAGCCAGATTTGAAGAAACTTAGGCCAGCCAGAGCTCACAGTAGTTAGTGATATTTAAGGGAGAACCCAAAATGTCAATGTGCTATCCTGCCCACAAGCTCAATACCCTCCAGGGATTTACATTTAATAGATGATACGCACCATCATTGCAGGATCATAAGGAAGTACACTCAATAGAGGAAGTATTAATTTCTCACCCTTCTACTCATCCTAGTCATCCTGGTTTTGGTCACACTCAAATTAGGAAAAGCTAATTTTCAATATTTAGAAGAATTTCTTTACCAAATTAAAATACTGGGAAGCCACATTGGCCTTTTTAGAGAGAGAGAGAGAGAGAGAGAGAGAGGATATCATCAGATCCTTTAAGGGTCGAGTGATGAATCTCTAGTGGATGCAACTAGACAACCGAGTGAAATAAGGCAAGAAGGAACAGGATAAGTGGGGGGGATAGCTAAATGAACCAGAAAACAATCCATGTACCTGACGAGTACAAGGTAGATGAATTAGAAAATGACCAAGGAAGATTTTAAAACATCCATGATAATATTACTTCTATCTCCAATGAAAATGGTAACTTCTTCCATCCAGAAATTGCACATCCAAATTCTCAGTCTCACTTCAGCTGTGTAATCACACAGCCTAAACTATGGGTTTTGGAGGGGGTGGGGGGTTGAGTTGAGCTGAGGGGTAAAGGCAGCAGGAAATGCAATTTGTCATGTATCCATTCATATTTAGTGTTTCTCCCACTTCTTTAAGGGGATTCAATAAAAAGTCAAGATAATGACATTTCCAGTTAAAAGAGCTTACTGACAGAAAAATCCGAAAAGAATAGTTTATCAAAATATATGCATCAACGAGATAAATCTCATACCTTGTGGTTATTTGCTTAATTTATTTATATTGTTGGTCCCCACTACTCAATGACTTGATGGTGAGCATCAACAAAATTCAGTAAAGAACTGAACTCTCATCACTTACTTTTCATTCGTAACAAAGAAACCTTAAAACTATTATATTAAAAAAAAAAAAAAAAGCTGAGATTGGTTACCTTCTTAAAGCACTGTCTCAGGAAGTCAGTAATGTCAGGAGATAAGCTATCAGGTATTGGAGGATGATTATCCTGAAAAAAGAGACAAAATTATGACCAGAAAATTACAAACAAAAAAAGAAAAGCAAAAAGATACAATAGTAAATCCTATAGCACATTTTTAAAATAATATAATCAGGCAAAATAAAGTAAAAAGAAAGCACTCCTAATAGAAATTATGCAATTATGTGAGCTCCAAATTAAAACAATATACATTAAAAAAAAGATGCTATAAACAAAGCAACAGGAAAAGGGGATTGGAAATGTACCCCAATGGATTCACAAAAAGTGATATTCATGTTTATGACAACCATGATAAAAAAAAATTGCTGAACAAACCTGAACAATACGAAATAAGGCTGGCATAGGCTGCAAATCATAATATGGAGGCACACAAGTAAGTAGTTCAATCACAGTGCAGCCAACACTCCATATGTCAGAAGCAGCGCAAACCCCAGACATTTCAATAACCTGAAAATAAATCAAGCTACATGAATAAGGCCTGCAAATGCCTTTCCCAAGCAATTACCCATGCATATCATACTTTCAGAGCCATGATGTCTGGGCAGTCTAAACATTTAGTTAATGACATACATTTCTAATACCATTCAAAACTATCTGCTTGCACATATTCACCCCAAGAATAGCAGGCTATCCTATTCAGAAGCACCAGCACAGCGCAACATGGTTTTATAGCTTAATGTATGAAATACTAATGTAGGGGGAGAAACCCTAAAATATCATTATACAAACCAAAAGAAGAAGAAGAAAAAGAAACTTGGCAACTTCACATAAATATGTATGTACATGTTGAAAAGATGATGGCTGTTTGTGCAGCATACGAAAAGCAGGTCTAACACCAGATTGAAAATTTCTCATACAACATAAGTCAATATTAAAACAAACAATATTGTAAAGACACTAGTTTGATATATCATTAATGCTATAAATATACTTAATTATGAAACCTCGACAGATATGGATTTATCTATAGTTTTTACTTTATTATTTTTCTTCTTTCTATTTTTTCCTTTCTCTTTTCTTTTCTTTCCATTATAATGTAGCAGGAATTTTGATTACATATAAGAATAAGAAATAAACAAGCATGCGCAGAGAGTGCAAATGTTGCCTCCTTTTCGTAGTTCCTTTAATACCCTGCTTATCTAGTTAGCAATTCCATGTCATGGTTTTCTGCCACGCATATACTTCAGCCCTATAATTTGTTTCATAGCACCTGAATGGTGTTAAAGTCATCCCAATTCCCAGAGTTGGAAGGTCACCTAGAATCCTTCTTCATTCACTTTCTGTGATTCCAACATTTTGTTTGGGGGCAATTGCATACCATTTAGGCTATTTTGAGAGTGAACTAAAGTAAAAACTCTTCTAAGAACTTCAAATAGAGTATTATATCATCAAATCTTAACTTCGCTGATATGCAATAAGACAGGAATTTTTTTAAAAAAAATTTTAAGAACCAAATAACTAAAAAATAATAGTTCAAAAGCAATTGACTTATTAATACTTGAAATTGATAATCTCATATTATATGACTGAAATTGCATTGTACTTTGATTATATTCCCCAGAAATAGTAGCAAACATTGAAAATGATTATAAATTAGGAAATGATAGAAGTGATGGTAGCAGTAGTGGTGGTGTGAAATCAGGTGGCAGAGTCAATAGTGGTATGGCAGTGATAGTGGTGGTGTAGAAGATCACGGTGGCAATGGTGGTGGCGGCAGCATTGCAGCAGTGAAGCATGGGTATAGTGGTGGTGATTGAATTGTTGATGGTTGATAGTAGAAATAGTGGTAATGGGAGATGACAATAGAAATAAGGTGCCACCCTTTTCATATTTTTTCATTTAAAATAATTCATAAGTTAAAATTATAATCATATGTTGTATATCATTTTAAGCATATAATATTAATAATGGATTATGTTTTATATATTATTTATTCAACAGTACATTAAATTATATAATACATTGACATGTATTCTATATAATGCATTTATTAATAATTAGAGAAACAAACTAAAAAATTATTTATTTACTTTGCACCTCATAGTTCAATTCTCCTCTCTCATCCCACATTGAGTTTCATTTATGCAATTTGAGGAAAAAAGTGCAAACAAGATGTTACCTGTAGCACTGATCCAATATTCTTCCTTCTCATTTGATATTGGACTAAAATATAAGTAATATATGTAAAAAATGAAAAAAATATTTTTAGGCATTGTTACAATTATCAATCTTGTCATGTTTTAAAAAAGGGCTACACTCTCATGTAAAATATAATTCTTACCACCCTAAACAAATGCACGCATTCCGACTAGTGATTTATCTGATCATTACAATTCTACCCTTCATGTGTTTTTTTTTTCCATTGAAATCAACGTGTTCAAAACTTGACATAGGATAAGGGTGCAATTCAAATTTCCATACTTCCAGTCCCATCCAGGAATGGCCAAATATAAAATGACTTAGCAAATTTGTCTTGTCTTAAATGCACCAAACACAAGATGTGATAACTATTTGTCCTTTGTTGTCTTGTTTTATCCTGTCTCATTTTGTCCAATGCACTCCAGATGCAACCTAAAGGTACACATTAGTCCAAATTGGACTTCTTCCTTTTTCAGAAATTACAAAGGTTAGGAACTCCAGAGTGAAATCACAACCCAAATACAAATGTCACTAATTGGAGATGCATCTTGTATGATAAACATAAACTAACTAAATATAGAACATCAGCCATGTTTGAGAACATAACCACGATACTCAAAACAAAATGTGATTAAATAACACTTATAAAGACTTTATGAACAAAGTACCTCAGGGGCCATCCAATATGGTGTTCCAACAACTGAATGCGTGTTAACATCAGCCTCCGTTAATTTTGTTGCAACACCAAAATCAGCAAGTTTCACAAGGCCCTGGGGGAAAAAAACAATGCCATACAATTAGTTCATCAACATTATCATAGAAGACGGATGAGATGATGAGAAGAACAAAATAGCAGATTTTAGTCAACTATAAAAGGCCAAAGAGTACTGACAAAATTTCTGTTAGGTGAGAATTAAGCACACAAATCTCATGTTTCATTCTTTTTAATATAAAAATATAAACAATAACGTTAATTTGCAATGGTGATTCACATGTGCAAGGAGCACTCACATATTCTTCAAATCAGAAGCTTGCATCATCATCATAAGCCCTAGCCCATTATTTAGCACCAACACAGCATAATTTTGACTTTATAAAAGTTCACTATCAAGAGAATGAATTCAACTCATAATTTTTTCCAAAAGTTTTACCTCTTATTTAGAAATTTTACTACAATAAGTATGAACATATATCATGATAACATCTGAATGCCTTCCTTTAAAACTGAATCCCACAATGAACTTGTTTAAAATAGAAAAACTAGTAATGTCAACATGTCTTGAAAAATATGAACCAACAAATACAGTACAAGAACTGAACCAAAGATAAGATGCAAATAATAAATACTGACAAGTGATAGGCACAGATATTCAATAAGTTTCAGTCTACCTCAAACCATATGTAACCCACACAAGCAGAAAGTTAAATCAGTAGAACCTCAATAGCAAGAAAACTTGAAAGTTTGAGCATTTTGTCATTGAACATTCATACTTTTGCAAAAAAAAAAGGTTCAATTCATGTCCAAAGCAAACCTTCACTACTTTATTTTCTGGCAATAACCAATTATTTTTTATTTTCTCTTAACACTTTCAAAGGCTTACATCCACTTTCCTGGAAACCAAACCAAATGATGCATCAAAAAGCCTAAGAAAGTGATGTAGTTTATATCCCTCCCCATCAACATAGCCTGAGTCCCCAAGCTCATCTTAGAGAGGCGGACCTTGTAACACATATTCTTCTTTTGGTATTAAGAAACTTAAATAATTTAATGTTTTCTAGGGTTACTTAGATTACTTTCATACTTTGGTAGACTGTTTTATAATTTCCTATTTTAGTTTTTTTTTTTTTTCCCTATATAAAATTGTAGCCTCCACAGGCATATTTTGGTTTTGGAATTAATAAAGTATCCTTGTGGGTGTTAGAACATGCTTCTACATCAGAAAGTTTGATATTCAGGACTGGACAAAAAAAATAACATGAATGTTCCTAGTATAACGGAATAGTTTGGAAGAACATGGCACCGACACTGAACAAGTAACAGGAACCACAAATGATATAAGAAGAACTAGTTTAGCCACCTTTTCTCAGAATCTCATCTATTCGAGAGTTCCTATTTTAGTTTTTTTTTTTTTTTTTTTAAATATAAACTTGCAGCCTCTACAAGCATATTTTGGTTTTGGAATTAATAAAGTATCCTTTCTGGGTGTTAGAACATGGTTTTACATCAGAAAATTTGATACTTAAGACCAGTCAATAAAAATAACATGAATGTTCCTAGTATAAGTGAATAGTTTGGTAGCGCACGGCACCAACACTGAACAAGCAACAGGAACCAGAAATGACAAAAGAAGCACCAGTTAGCCACCTTTCTCAGAAGATAACCTATTTGAAATTTCAAATTCATTTTCCTATCTCCAATCCATCTACCATAGAAGCACTAAATTTTGCATAAAAATAACACCAAACGTACATCAGGCACACTGCAACACACGTAAGTGTATAACTGTACATCAAAAAAAAATCACCAAATAAGTTTTCCAAGGAACATCAGACAAACTACAAATGCAAGTTCTATGCATCAATTTAAGTTTCAAAACCCATAAGACTCAATGCTCAAACCACAAAACAACTACATCATGAATAGGTCATAAACCATAATATAAATACAGTTCAAGATGAAAATAAAAGAAATATCTTTTAAATTATAATCAAATTATCAAATTTTAACAGCAATTACTACTATGCAAGAGCACAGTGAATAAAAGTGAAGTTGACTGTGATACAATTGAAAACAAAAATTTAGGTACTAACAAGATGATATTGGATTTTCAAGTTGAATGAATTGGATTCAAATTTCAGTTCAATACTATTGAATCTGGTTTTAAGTGCTTGAAGTATTTTGCAAGTTCATTAAAATCAAAGCCTTCTTACTTTTGCATCTGCAGTGGAAATAAAAATCTAATTAGCACTAGAAGCTTGGCTTGCTATCTCTCATCATTTCTGGGAAAATCAGAATTTACTTCCTCAGATCCTTAAATCTAAATGAAAGATCACTAAAACAAAGAAATAGGTGCATTTACCTCTTTGGTCGTCAATATATTTGCACCTTTGATATCCCGATGAATGACGCCCTGTTCATGCAGATAAACCAAGCCTTCTAAAACCTATCATCAGTTTATTAAGAGTAATTCATAAGCATTGATGCATAATGGGTGAAAAAAAACAAAGAGAGGGACTGAATCCCAAAATGCAAAAATTTATTGCAGAACATGAGAAAACCTGAGCAATGTAAACAGCCACCAGTGACTCTGGAAAGGGACCAAATTTATTTGGCTTAATAATATTCGCAAGTGAGCCATTCTCCACATACCTATATCATATAGCAATGCAGGATAAAATATCAAGGCAAAGTTTTCTAGGACCCCAAATGTATCTGTTAATTTGTACACATAAACAAGCGCTCACTCGAGAATTATGTGAAGATGAGTCTTTGTCTTCAATGATCCAAGATATTTGACAATGTTTTTATGGTTCAAATTCTGCAACACAATTATTGAAAAAAGACACATCTTTTAGACAACTAAGCATGTTTAATATTAGCAGCATGAATCATGAGATAAGCACAAAGCAAAATCCAACATTAACATAAAAGCAGATGTACAGAGCATAACTATGGATTTAAATAACAGCAACATCATTTCTGTTGTAAGCATGAGAGTCTTTATGGAAACAGTAAAAGCGATAATTTTACTAATTAATGAACTATGTCCATGTATATAATATATATATATTCTCTTCTGACAGACATTAGAACTCATGTCCCGAACTCTTCTAGCCATTTCCAGCATCCATTTTGAGTTTTTCTTCTCAAATTCTACAATATCTCACCACATAAAGTTATGCTTGATTTCTTTAATGCTTACTAAAAGGAAAAAATCAAGTGAAGAGGTGTATTAAATTTTTTTTCTTGATGCTTACTTGCATTAGCGAATTTGTTATCAAAATGAGTGGTTTATGATATATTTATGATAGACATATGAATATCATGTACTACTTAGATGTTTTGCTCATTGCCAAGTGATTTTAGATCCTTCCAGGCACTATTTGTGGTGGTGATAAGGTTAGATATCTATCACCTACTTTGTTGCAAAGCACTAGTTACCTAAGTTGATGTTAATAGTGAATAAAAACACGAACCCGATGTCTTTTTTTGATTTATTTTTTCCTCATTGGTTAGTCGCATGTCTGAATCTTAGTTAACTTTGTTAATATTTAGTAATTTGCAATTTGCATCTTTTATAGGATAAAAATTCACAGCAACAGGCCATTACCATCATGTTACAGACACGACCCTATTTCCATTATGAGCAATCATGGTCAAGATCGCAGCCGTGACAATGACTTCAACATATGAGCATCATATATGCAAGAATGCAGAGAACAAAAGAAGACCAATTGACAGTTGTGATGCAAAGGAGGCCCTAAACCAAGTCCTGCCCTCCAGCATTCTCACAAATAGTAACTACCCTTCAGGAAATTATATGCACCCTAGTTTTGGATGTGGTTCCTAAGACTTCCAACATTGCACCAAATGCTATCACTTTATGCAGGAGATGAAGAAAATGACACCATGCCCAATAATGTCTTGGGGAAAAGAGACTTGTCCATTTGCTCGACAAACCAATTAAGAAAGACAAGTGTCACCAGAAATTGCAATAACCCTATCATAGCCACTGCAATATGGAATCCATGATCCAGATTATGGATCATTAGCAAAATGGAACATCAAAACCAGTGTTCCAAATGCACAAACAGCCAGAGGCAGAGAATAAAAAAATCTCAATCATGTAAATTTTCAATCATTACATCATTACTATGCCATTATGACTATGCTATGAATTTTGGGATTTTGATAAAAATTTTTGCGGCAAGAGAGCATTTTTATTAGCATTTTCAATTAAAACTAAGTTATCATACTCGTACGACATCAGAAAATCTTTCTACTATTTTATATTTCATTCTGGCATGGTAGTCTGCATATATTTCACTTTATATGTAATCTTATCCCCCAACCCCGCCATACTGCATTTTCAGACGAGGACATTTTACTTTTTTTTATCTGCACGGTAGTACTATCTAGCTTTAGGTAAACCCTTGGGCAGATAAGAAAAATGAAATCGATGAGTGGTTGTACTTTAAAGCTTTAGTTGTCCAAGCAGGTAATAGAAATAAGGTTGACCTGGAACCATAACATGCAAAAAATATGCTCTTTGCATGCTTTCTAATCCCCACCATGAGAAAGGGAAAGAAAAGTATAAGTACAGCCCAAAAAATGCAAAAGAAAAAAAAAAAAAAGAAAAAGAAAGTATAGCAACAAAGAGAAATGATACCTTCAATAAATCAATCTCTTGCTGAAATATTAATGGCCCCATCGAAGAAGTTATCCCAGAGAAAATGAACAGTCATTAGCAAAATGTCCATGATAGAGCATCACAAGAATGCTATTAGAAAACAGATCACAACAAAATAAGCTTCCCACAATTGGTAATTAGGTTCATGGCTTCATAAGCTGCAATGCCAAGGACTTCCAAACACAGTGAGAGAACAATTACAAGAGGAAAGTTTTCAGGCAGGTCTAGAAATACATTTTCATCATAATATCAATAAAAAACTTGCATCAGAATCAATGTACTAAAATGGCAGGTCTTTTATAGTAACTATATCAAGATCGATGGAATTTTAAAAGGTTATTTGAAATACCACAGCATCATTTACTCGTATTTCCAAATCAAGATGCCAAGTTATCATGAGATTTCAGGAGTTAATTTTCAAGTAGTCGCGTAAAAACTTTCAGACCACATAATGATGTTTGTTCTTTTATTAAAGCAGATCCATCAATGAGGCTAATGATAATTGATTAATCTGAATTTCTATGTCTCACTTAACCCGATAGTAACCTTTATTACTTATCAAACTTCTAGTCAATTTGTTTTCAACCCATCATTCATTGGATTGAAACTTAAAGTCATTGCTTGCACCAGATAAAGTAAATCTCACTCTAGCAAAAAGAGTAAAGAATATGCCAGACAACAATCGCCAATATTCTGTTCCATGACGGGACTGAGAACATATATGGAGAACTCCTTCAATGATAATATGCATTGAAAAAAATTCAAGCAATACTTTCAAGGTCGACAACTATGTTTGGCAATAATTTGAGAGAGAAGAGAAGGTTTCAATTCTATTCTATACAACCCGTCATCCACAGTAGAGATATCCCACCAACCAACGATAGAAGACTTAAAGAGCTGCACAATTAACATAGAGAATATTAGAATCAAACCATGATGATATTAAGATCCTCTTGAGCAATATTTTCCAAGGAAACTTGTTTGATTGCAACAAAATCTCCATTCTCCAAATCCAAGCCTTTGTAAACTCGACCATATGCTCCTTTCCCGATCTCATCCCCAAGCATCTGCAGGGAAACAGACCCAACGTTAAGAATCAATGTACTTCAAGCCATATAAAAAAAAATTATAAAGGAATAAAAAACAAAACAAAATATGCAACTCCGGAAATGCAATGTCCATAAAATAAAGATTCCTTACTGAACTCAGCCCTACACAAGTAATTGGCTTCTGATTCTAAATACTACTAGAAAAACATTTTAAACAAAATCAACATGAATCAACTAACTACTTTTTTAATCAAGGCAAGTGTGCGCAGTGTGTCGCTCAGACTCAGTTAACCATAATTCCCAATCAGAACATTAAAAAAAAATTTTAAGTGCAAATTCAGAACCCAAAAACCCTAATCAAATTCTGGAGAAATTTAAAAAGGGTGAAAAAAGATAAGCAAATAAAATATTAAACATTCTATCCTCAGGTTTGCAGCAAGCAAATAGCGAAAAGAAGAGAATTAAAACCCTATTATACGTTAAACAGCGAGAATTATGGAAAAGTAGCGTGTGCTCACGTATTTGTTGTCAAGAGTCTTGGATTTGTGAAAAGCAGAGGACGTCGTCTGGCGAGACATATCTCTTCCTGTGGAAATGACACTCAATGTCGTTTAAGAAACTCTATAGAAAACAGATTCTGCATCACGATGTATTAAGATACGAAATTGGCACCAAGAATCGCCGGATCCAGCGGCAGAGGCCAGAGGTCCGACTTGAGGAACGTTGAGAGCAGTAGAAAGAGAATGCGGGCTCTAGTAGTGGATGCGAATTAGTCCTGACATAATTATGGTGCCAGTTACATATTTTTTTTAAATAAAGCCACTAATTATATTTTTTTAGAGACTTGAAAATAAACTACCAAAATATGACCGTTTTATATAAACATAAATAATATAATTATTTATATATACACATATTAGTCTAATTTTCTTGTTGATTAATGTTTCTATTTTATAACATAAATAATTTGTACACTGTATTTATAATAAATAAATTCTATAATTTTATAAAATTCTTTTGGGAATCCACATTTTTTTGTGTTTAGTATAAGTAAAAATTCATTTGAAATTATGTTTTATTAAATTCTTGAAATTAGTTATAACTAACTAAATTCTACTAAATTTGATAAATTTATAAATAAATTCTAAGGTTATAAAGTTTCTCTTTATTATGATAAAAACACTTGTAATTAAAATAGTTTTTTCAATTTACTTTCAATTTTTTTCTTTATTTCTCTCATTTTCTTTTCTTTTTTGCATTTTCTCTCTTCTTTTTTTATATTTGTAAAAATTAAAAATAATTAAAATATTTTAT
>CATIWR010300956.1:0-12367 GCA_949677035.1 Omphalea diandra
TTATGCTGACCTGAATGAAAAGCAATAAGAATCCTATTCCAAAAGTTCAAAGTGTCATTCATGGTGGACTTGGTCAAGCACTCCCAACCCATGCCAACTCTTTACTGTCTTAGCCAAGATCAGGGAAGGGGAAATATTAGCAATTCTTACACAGAAAAAAGGGAGAGAGAGAGAGAGAGAGAGAGGTGCAAATTGATTGGGTACTGCCAGAAAAACCATAACATATTCATGTTAGACGTGGTCTAATAAGAATTGTCCTCCAATTGTTTGCCAGTGCTAACTTGCATTTCATTATGGCTAGAGGTGAGCAAAAACGGGACTAGACCTAAAAAACCGACCGAACCGATTTGGTTCGGTTCAATCCTTCAACAAATTCAGTTCGGTTTTTATCTTAAAAAAAATTTGGTTTTCGGTTCAGTTTTTTATATAAAAAACCGAATAAACCGAAATTATTAATAAATCAAACTAATTTGAATCGAACTAGATTTAAAATACATGTAATTTAATTAAATCAAATCAAATCAAACAGAACCGAATCGTCAGTTTGGTTTATGTCTGTAAAATTTGGTTTATTCGGTTTCAAAAATTTTGGTTCGATTCGGTAAAATAAATATAAAATTCAGTTTGACTGATTTTAGTAAAAAACCAAAATGACTGGTTTGCTCACCCCTAATTATGGCCTCCAAAAACAGTAGCAATTATTAAGATCGTATCGAAAAGTTCGTATTACCCGTTAGTAAGAAATCACTTACTTGACCACTTAGTGATGGATCTATGACAGCTCCAAATATTAAATTTGCTGTTGGATCTACAAGGTCATATATAACCTCTGCTGCAGCATTTACCTGCAAGCATTGTAAAGTTTGTCAAAGAACATGGAAAAGAGAAATTATTATATCAACTACAACAGAAATCGCCATTTAGATTCAATTCAGGCTCCAAATTATGATTCTCCACGGCAGCACATATGTAACACACAAGTCAGTTCCATGTCATATACAAACATTATGGTCTTATACTAGTACTATCTTCCCAGTTCTGGGTAAGACAAAAATAAGGACTGGACGTCAGCAGCAAATAAGAAATACAAAAATTGGCTAAACATGCGTCACAACATCCTCCTGTTTAATTAAAATTCATTATACATCATAACACACCATTACACAGTGGGGATTACAAGAGCAATGAAAAAAATTCTACAATGTCGGTGCAAAGATGACGAGTGAAATAAGCTTCATTTTAATAAGGATAGCAATTAGAGGAACTGATCTAAGTAAATTTGAGGCCAGAAGTGGAGTACTTTCTGACAACAATTACCACACATTATAGAATATGTACCCACCAAAAAATAAAGAAATTTTTAGTCTGAAATTTTTCTTCTATTACCTAACAATGTGTTAGATTTCGTCAAAATCATAAGTGTAGGACTTTGTTCAAAAGGCATATTAAACAAGATTAATCTACCAGTATAACCAAAGTGAGAGCTAAGAGGTACCTCAAACAAAGTCAAATCATTTCCACCAGTTATGTTCCACACAATTCCAGTTGCCCTCTCTATGCCAATATCCAATAATGGTGATTGAATTGCATTTAATGCAGCATCTCTTGCCCTCGTTTTGCCTACATGGGAAAAAGGGAAATAACTTTTCACATGTCCTCTTGATGATTGATGAAAATGCAAACCCTGAGCTCCAGGCCAACACAAAGAGGCATTTTCAGAGCTTAGCCAATCAAAACACAGAAAACAAAGTAATCTGGATATCGTGGTAAAGAGCCACCACATACCATTAGGTGTCATGAACAAAACAAAGAAAAAATGGCCAAATGAATCTCAAGGCCCTTTTGCTTATGCCATGAGCAATTGGGCAAAAAGTTTTATTTTGTTCTAGCGGACCAACTGAGCTCGCTTGAGAATAAAATAATATGTGATGTACAAAATAAACCAACTGAGCTCATTTGAGAATAAAATAGTATGTGATGCTGACCAGTCAAATAATACTTTATTTATTATTTAATTTTTCAACAAATTTTTTTAAGGTTTAATTAATTCATAAAAAATACTACAGAAAAAAAACTAGAGAACTAAGCCCTAAATTACAATTGACAACACCACAAAGGAATCAAACTAAAGATATGATTCTTATCCATCCTCCCAAACTCCCCTACTTTATACCTTTGTAATAAAAAAAAAAAACATCAAAATCCCTAACAATTGGGCCAGTTTTGTGTTCAATTTAAAAGAAGATAGTTGTAATATGTACCGTTTTCTTTATCAAAGAAAGGACCAAGATATCTCGTAGTTAGCATAGGATAGCTAAAAGTTCTGAATGCTATTAACATGGAATAACTAGAAGTTCTCAACAAGCATTCTTCTGCAAGAGGCCATAAGCACAAAGCAATTCAAGAAACCTAAACACTTTGATGAGAATTCGCTTAAAATTACCAGTTGCAGTTCCTATCCCCATTAATGAAGATCCTGCGTTTGCCATTATAGCTCGCACATCAGCAAAATCCACATTTACCAATCCTGGAATCTGCAAGTCATGAAACTTACCACTAATTAGATCACATAGGATAAAGCCCCCAGGGACCAAAGCCACACAGGATATCGAGCATGAAAACTATCACCTCAATTTATTTAACAAATATATGATAATATCTTTTGTCAGCAGAAAGCTCCTATAGTTTTAATGTATTTGCGCCCCCAGTGTTATCCAAACAACGTCAAAAGCATTTATTTCATTTACAACTCAAGAAAAGTCCAAGGTTCTAAAACTCCTTTTACCAGAGAAATTCATAAACACGGAAATTTTTCCAAGATAAAACATTCACAAGAAGCATCCTTATCTCACAGTTCTCAGATTGAAGAAGGTCCATCACCATGGACTATGTAATGACAAAAGGAGATAGCTAAACCCTCAGTATGTAATGGAATACATAGAATTACACACCGTAATGATATCAGAGATACCACGAACACCCTGCCGCAGAATATCATCTGCCAGGTTAAATGCTTCTGTTACTGGGGTCGATTGGGAAACAGCAGTCAATAACTTGTCATTTGGAATGATAATCAGTGTGTCAACATTATCTCTTAAAGCTGCAATGCCTTCCTGGGCCTGTACTGCTCTCCTTCGTCCCTCAAAAGAAAAAGGGGTCGTCACAATACCAACTGTCAATATAGCCATCGACTTTGCAACACCTGCAATCACAGGAGCCCCACCAGTGCCAGTTCCCCCACCCATTCCAGCCTGCATATGAAAACTTAAAGTTCCAAGTAAGAGAAACAAAACAAAGAAAGCTAAAAAATATCTTTCCTAGTAAGACAAAAACAAACAAAATGTGAAGAAAAAAAATCAAAAGATTCAACTGCTTGCAAATATATGTATTTTGGATGGATCAGTATCAGTAGGAACCTTGGCATTTAAGAAAGCGAATATAAATGCAAGAAAACTTTTGACATGTTCCACATCATGCAACTATATTTTAGACAAAGGTAACAAGTTCAAAATTATTTTGTAATCTAGTGGACTCCATGAATAAGATCTGTCATCCTCCATTCACTTATGTTTATTCCCATATTGATTTCTCAACACAGCTATGCTCTAATCCAAACTAGCTCAAGTCAGCTATATGGCCATCCCTGAGTCGATTATATGAAGAAATATGCCAGTCCTTCACAGATGATGTTCACATTGTCAGGAGAATGACATTCAGGGAACAGAGAAAAATTGGAAGAAAATACATACAAAGGTCATTAATTCCACATACTATTGACATTGCAGACCAACTCATGGTTGGATTTGGTGCATAATGAAATTCTATCATTGCAAGGTTCTGCATTTAATACAAAACAGAAGACTGAAATACACAGTTTGGCAAACTTTTCTCTTTCATTAGAGAAAAACATAAAATCTGTTCATCTCCTATTAAACTAATGATATCGCTTTCATATGTTAAGGACAATAACTAGAGAGAACAACAAAAAAGATGCAAAAGTGTCGACATTCATCATACCCTAAAAAGGACTTCATAAATAAGTGAAACAGTGTAATATAGTCATCACTAGAAAACTCTGATGTTTAAAGATGCTGAACTTACTGTGACAAAGACCATATCAGCACCATAAAGTGCCTCTTCTATTGATTCTTTACTTTCTTTTGCGGCATTCATGCCAATCTCTGGGTTACCTCCAGCTCCAAGACCTCTAGTTAGCTCCTGACCAATTTGTAAACGATTCTCAGGAAATACAGGAGACATTTTCATAGCTTGTACGTCAGTGTTGACAATCCAAAACTCCACACCCTTCATAGCACTCTCTATCATACGGTTGACTGCATTTGACCCACCACCTCCAACACCAATAACTTTGATCTTAGCTTCATTATAATTTCTTGGAGCAGACTCATGTCCTAAGCTGTCAGTAACAGTTCCACTTGAAGTATCCTTCCTTGGGGCAGTTACATTGTTGTTTCCCTCGCCTCTAAGCATTGATATTTCAGGGTGCAGGTCCAGAAAAGGGTCCTTGTTGTGATAAGGACTGACACTCTGAGACTTGGCTGAACATTTAAAATACGAAAAGTTTGACTTTTGGCTAGCACCCAGGTACCTATTTTTATCATCAGAAATTTTAAGAGAGCCAACTTTCCCCAGGTGATTCTCTACTGACACTCTCCCTCCAAGAACAGTTAACATTCCCATTGGGTTTCTAGTATCAGCAGGTGTACAATATGGTGAAACACAAGCAGCCATTTTGAAGAGGGCTGGTGAAATAAGAACAAATTTAAACACCCAACTGACTTAAATGCCGAACTATCTGAAGAAATATCACTTCGAAGACCTGTTTGACAAAAACCAGACAACAAAAAAGGTGCCCATCAACATTTAGCACACACAGTGCATAAGGAAACCAAAAAGCAAAGCTACACACAAATCCACATTCCAAAAAGCAAAACTACACACAAATCCACATTCACCTAAAGGGAATAACATTAAAAAAAAAAAAAAAAAGAAGCAAACTTTAAGCACAATTTAAATTCAAGAATAAAAAAGAAGTGAAATACATGTCATAGAATCACAAAAAATGTGTGATAAAATCAGTGATAGAGCTCAGAATAAGCCCCCTAAATAAAAATCAAGATTTTTAATGCAAAAACTCAATAAAGTTACCACAAAATGCTAAAAGCAAAAAACAATTGAAACCCATTACATATAAGATAATCTGCTAACAGAAAACATAAATATTTATATCAGCAGTAAAACAACACTTAGATCATGAAAATCACTTCAAATAAAAGAAAGAAGAGAGAAATGACACTATGGAATGAGCAAAGAAGACCTAAAGGAGCTGTAGAATACCAAAGAGAGGAAACCTTCCTGTAGCTTTCGGGTGCTAAGGTAAGAGGAGAAACGGAGGTTCTGTTCTGTTCTTTTTTTTCTGGATGCGACATAAAAATAAAACAAGAAAGAGAAAAGGGGAAATCGGGTCGAGTATTTTTCTCTGGCTTAAAACTCGGTAATTTGAGTTAGCCAACCTGTAAGCGATTATATATATATATATATATATATATATATATATGTATGTATGTATTAAATTAATATTATATATAATTTTAAGATTGATATTATATGTATGTATATAATATTATATGTATGTATATATAATTTTAAGATTATATATTAATTTAATACATACATACATATATATATATATATATATATATATATATATATATATATATATATATATTATATTTAAATAAAAATATAAAATTTAAATATCATAAATATATTACATATTTATATATTTAAATATTACTTAATATAATCTTTTTTATAAATATAAAATTATATTAAAATTATATTTTTATTAATTTTATGAATTCAAAAAATAATTTTATTTTATAATATATTTCATAATATTTGAAAGAATAATTTATATGAATAAAATCGATTAAAATAATTATAATTATGAAATTTTTAAAAAATAAATTTAAGACTGAATTAAGATTGAACTAAAAAAAATAATTAAATAGTACTAAAAAATAAAACTAATTTTTTATTTATTTCAATTCCATTTTTTTATTTGAGCATTTGATCCAATATCAAAATTTTTCAAATTCTAAATCCAAGTGATTTGTCGATTACCTTAGCGGTGAATAATAAAAATGGAGAGCTTTTGCATTATAAATTATTGCATGAAAGTTTTTTTTTAAGTAAAAATGTATAGAATGAAATAGAATATAAAAATATAAAATAAAATATAATAGTTTAAAATTTTTTTATTTTATTTTTTACCTATCAATAAGGTTAAAAGCATAAATACTTAAAAATAAATAAATATAAAGTTAAAAAAATAAATAATATAAATTTTTAATCTCTATTTAAATTTTTTTTTAAAAAAACACACACAAACTCGGCCTCTGACTCTCTCTAATCTACCTCTTATGCAAAACATAAAAAACTGAATCTAAAATGGCGTCGAAATTGGTGGCCGCGGCGTTGGAGAAAATTGGACCAGCCGTGAGGCGTCAGGCCTTAACATTAACCGACGCGGCGGCTTCTAGAATACGCTATTTGTTGCAGCAGCGCCAACGGCCTTACCTCAAGCTCGGCGTCAAGGCTCGCGGCTGCAACGGCTTAACCTACACCCTCAATTACGCCGGTAATGCTTCCTTCCCTTCTTCCACCTTTCTTTCCATTCTCTTTATTTATATCTTTTCCTTTTACGTTAAGTTCATTTTCGGAGCTGTTAACTGACGATTTATTTCCTTGATTTGTTAGTGATTTTGATTTATTTGTTAGGAGGCAAAGATTAATTGCATCCTTAATTAGTGTTGTTAGGCCTGAGGTAGGGACAGTCTAATTCTTGATTCGTAGCTGCCCTTCAAGCAACGTATTTCCATCATCTATGAAGTAAAGGTTTTGGCTTGTTAATCAGTTGAATTAACTCTGGAAGTATGTTTTCCTTTTCTTTTTTCCCCCTTATTTGTTGATTTTCTCTTTTTCCCCTTCATTCGTTGATTTAGTTTGAAAAGAAAGAAAGTGATTTTTTTTTTTTTAAGTGGATTAGGAAGATACTATTATTTGACGTTTAATTGGCTTTTTTGTTGTGGTTAAATGCGGATCGTTAGTGATTTGTATAGGATTTTCTAGAAGAATATGAACTGAAAACTACAATGGATATGTCATTTCTTGAATTACGAAAGTGGAAAGTGCCATCATAGAATATTATCTATGTGTCGCCTTAGCCATTGTTACCAAGTTCAAATTAGAGCGGTTGTTCAGGTAGCTGAATACATTTCATGTTAACGCTTTGAGTAGCATTGAACAGAGTATTTGTGTTTTCGTCTATGCCTGCAATGGTTTAGTTCTTACTGCTTGCGAGTGGGCACTTTATTTCGTGGTTAACTCTTTTCTATATGCTGACATACTTCCATTTGTAATATTTGGAAACAAGTATTTGTAATTTGTTCAGCTCAGCTTGGGGTTTGTTGTGCTTCATGTTTAACAGATGAGAAAGGGAAGTTTGATGAATTGGTTGAGGACAAGGGTATAAAGATACTGATAGATCCAAAAGCTCTCATGCATGTTATTGGCACTAAGATGGATTTTGTTGATGATAAATTGAGGTATGCAAATTGCGAATTCTCTCCCCTGCCACCCGCTTCTCTTCCTTTCTCTCTCCCTTCTTCTTGGTTGCTTGCTTCCATCATGTGGTGGCCCTGTATTCATATTATGTGCATGCATGAATACATTCACCAATACAATCATTACTTGTATGCATGAGTACATTCACCATCACAATCATTACTCCCTCCTCTCCATCATCACCTTAACCAATAGTATGATTGTAGCAGCCACTGTCACCTCTGTCTTAACTTATACTGCTTCATTGTTGCTGCATTCAACATTACATCATGTTTAGCGAGTGTTTCCAACATGAGGACTTATACCACCTCTATGCCTTTGCCTCTTGCGTTGACTTCTCAACATCTACCATATTGCTTTCCTGCACCATTGCAACACAGTTATCATTGCTTGGTTCTTGGTGGTCAATGATTTATGAATTTAACATTTGTTGGTTTTTCTGAATCAAGATGAATAATAATCATAGTCTTATTTTATCGTGAGCTAAGTTGTTCAAGCAAGAAGTGGACGTTGGAAGTGGGAAGCTTGCAAGACTTAATTAAGTTCTTAAGCTCATGGGATGAACAAATCTGCTCTACACTAACATTTATTGCTTATTGTTTTTTATGTTGCTTTGCACGCGTGTGCTTTATTTGCATAACGTTTCAGGTACAAAGTTTTGCCCCACTTATATTTGCTTCTCTTTTAATTTCTATCTGCTTCTCCATTGCAGGTCTGAATTCATTTTTATTAATCCAAACTCCAAAGGCCAATGTGGTTGTGGTGAATCTTTCATGACAACAGCAAGTACTGGAGCTGCTAAGCAGGGTGGGAGCAGATAAATCTAAATTCGGTGAAGATATAGTAATTAACCCATGTTTTTTTTTCTACCCAGCATGTGCTGATTGTATCTAGCAAAACAAAAATATTTGCAACATGGAGTATCCATGTAATCGGGATTTATTTCTCACAGATATTTGTAATCTTAAACATCTTTATACTGTTACTATGTAAAGGAATCTCCATCTTTAGTTGAGCTGCATTTCCTCAATTCTGATTCCCAACAAATTTATCTGATTTGCTTTCTTATATGGCGTACTAGTAATATTTCTTGAGAAGCCTGTATGTATAAGTTGGTGGATATGTTGTAATTGGAGATGCATATGGGAATTTTGATGATGCTAAGTTAAGCTAAGCTACTTTCCAACCAGATACTTGTATTGATATGGCATTATTCAAAATTGGTTCAGGGCATATTGTTGGCAACCTATTCCAGTTGCCCCAGCAAACGAGAGCAATTTCCCATTGACCAAAAAACAAAACCCCGGCAGTAATTGATTCTTAGTCCTATTTGTGTTGCTCAGACTCTACACAGGACATGAAGTGATATACTGCTATAGTTTTGCTATATTTTGGAATTTTTTTTTTTTTGTGAACATATTTTGGGTCTTTTAGTGATGGGTGAGCGGTTAACTGCGAGTCGTAAGTGATTAGTGACTAGTTGGTTAGATTATTTTTATACATATAAAATTTTGTAATATACTTTTAATTTATAAATGATATTTAATTGCTCTGTTTATATACTTGCATTTATCTAAAATTATTATTTTTACATGCAACATAAATGGGTACAGTGGTAAATAATAATAGACCCAAAATTAATATTAACAAAAAAATTCAAAGCTAATTTTTGTATTTTAAATGTCAGAAAAATTAGTTTTCAGTATTTAATTATACTTTTTCAATATTGAATGTTAATTTTTAAACTGAAATATTGAGTGTTGACATTTATTAAATACTCATTTTTAGAGTTTGAATGCTAATTTACTGAATACTCGTGAAATAAATATTAAATCAAATAATATATAATTTTAAAATTTAGTTTCGATTAAGATATAAAACCAAAATCTTTCAATAAAAAAGATGAATATTACAAAAACTTTTCAAATATATTAAGAAGAAAAAAAGAGGCATTAAAACAGGCTTTACTTGCCTTTTTTCTGGAAGACCTAATAACTACACTACCCAACAGAACCTTTCTGTTCTCGGAGGTTACAACCAATACTAGCAACTGCCTTCGGGGGGCCGTGCATCACCACATGTGCCCTGCTCTTCCCACACGAGTGGAACAACCATACCAAGTATACCATCAAATTGCATTGGACTAGCTTCTTTACTTCCTTCCTCCAGTTCCAAATACACAGATTATATTTTTCTGCTTTCCCCCTTTCCAATTCAGTTTCGCTCATGACTGGATCGGATTTTAATTTCTATCAATGATCATCATCGTCATCGGTAAGCCAGTCACCGTCCACAACCTATTCTTTTTTTAATATTTATTGTGTTTTTTGCTGTTTTTTCTTTTTGATGTATCTGTAGTGTTTGATGGTCTTGTTTGAAGGTTTCTGTTTATAATTATTGGTAACAATTAGGAAATTTTACATTTTAAATGAATTATATTTAGCAAGTGATAATGGGTTTTTACTTAAATTGAACTCAGAGTTGGAAAATAAGGTATAGGAGTGATCTGGGTTGTTGCTGAAACTGTTAACTGAATACTGTATCGTTACTAAAATGGTGTTTTAGCGTGTTATTATTGAAGAGCTTATGAAAGTTTGAATTTTTTTTTTTATTTCTTCTTTAAGTAACAGTGAGAATTAAAGATGAAAGCCATGGAATTTCTGGATATTCGGTTTTGGATAAAGTAGCAGGCTAGCAGCTTTTCGTTTTCTCTTTTTGGTGCTTCTTTTTCATTTATGGGTATGGTGCACCTTCCCGTTGAAGTTATAGGAAACATACTATCTCAGCTCAAGGCTGCTCGAGATGTTGTTGTTGCATCCGCCACTTGCAAGAAATGGCGTGAGGCATGGCATACTCACCTCCATACTCTTTCATTCAATTGCAATGATTGGCCTGGCTACCGTGATCTTACCACTAGTAGATTGGAGATTCTCATAACTCAAACTATATTCCAAACAACTGGATTACAGAATTTGTCGATTTTTATGGGCGATGCAGATGAGTTTTCGGCGGCTTCTGTGATTGCTTGGCTTATGTATACTAGGGAAACACTGCAGGAGTTGTATTATAATGTGAGGACCTCCCCAAATATTAATATCATTGAGAGATGTGGCCGGCATAAGCTGGAAGTGTTGGCATTAGCTCATAATTCTATAGCAGGCGTTGAACCTAGCTATCAGAAATTTCCATGTTTGAGATCACTTGCTCTCAGCTTTGTTTGTATCTCGGCTTTGGATCTGAGCCTTTTGCTGAGTGCTTGTCCGAAAATTGAGATATTGACCCTTGTTAATCCCAAGATTTTCATGTCTGATGCACAAGCAACTATGGAATTGACAAGTTCATCATTGAAGGATATCTATGTTGAATCAATTAGTTTGGACAAGTTCACATTGGAGGCTGACAGGCTTGAGAAGTTGCATTTAAAAGATTGTACTCTTGAACTTTTCGAGCTTATTGGCAAAGGATCCTTAAGGGTTTTGAAGATTGATGATGTTAGTGTCCTCCAACTTGATATTGGTGAGAGCACATCTAATCTTGAGGTTGTAGAAGTTAGAAACTTCACCATCACAGGGCCGAAGTTCCACAATATGATCTCAAGATCATCTAAGTTAATGAGGCTTCGATTGTGGGGAGTAGTATTTGATGATGAAGATGAGGTTGTAGATCTGGACGCTATGCCTGTTTGCTTTCCTCATTTAACTCACCTATCATTGAATTATGATTTAAGAGATGAGGTACTTCACTATGGCTTTCAAGGATCATATAAGTTGAACAATGTCACGGTGTTAGAACTGGGGTGGTCAGTGATCAATGATCTCTTCACAGACTGGGTTTCAGAGCTTCTAGCAAGGTGCCCTAATTTGAGGCAATTGGTTATTTATGGGCTTGTTTCAGAGGTTAAAACGCATGCTGAGTGCCAGATTTTAGCTAACTTCACCACTTCCATTGTTCGGCTCATGAGAGAATATAAGCACATTGAGGTTCAGTTTGAATATGAATAGAAGTTAACAATGTGATGATGATACCTATTTACTTCTGGTCGGGCCTCATTTGTATGGCAAGAAAATATGTTGCTCATGAAAATGCTCGTCAGCTTTTCTTTTTTTCCTTCTCAACCTCCAAAGTCTTGAGATGATTATTTTACTTTTTAAGACCCGCAGCAACTTCAACAATCAATTGTAAACAAGAAACATCTTGGTTGATGAGAATGTTAATCAGGCTTTTTATTTCTCCACTTTGAAAGTCTTGAGGGAATTTCTTTTGGGTCCATTAACTTTGAGCAAATGTAAACTTGTATGAGTGATGAGTTTCTTGTTTTCTGCTATAAAATGGGCCTTCCTTAACGTCTTCATAGTCTGTTTAGTAATATGTGCATGTCAAAATTTGGCTATGTTTAAGAAATAATTCAGAAAAACCTCATGCATCCTTGGAAACGAATGTTATTAGGGTAACATACAAAAAAGTACTCAGTGTTTTAACGTTTTTACACATAGGGGGTGTCAAATTTTTTGAGATAAAGAGATGTTTTGTGTTTTGTACCGTTAGCACATTTAGGCTAAACTCACTAACACTGTTAAAAAATTACTTATTTTAATCTTTTAAGTTTTTTAGATGTTTAATTAAGACCAGACTAACAAAACTGAAAGCTCAATTTGATCTTTATTTTTAACATATATATATATATATATATATATATATATATATATATATATATATA
>CATIWR010300965.1:0-22953 GCA_949677035.1 Omphalea diandra
AAAATTTTTCTGAAACTGATATCAAGTAAAAATCCAGGGAAAAGGGGAAAAAATTGAAGAGAAAACACTGCATTAATTGGAGTACGTTGAATCAATCAATGGATATTACTCACCACATATTTGGCAGAATTTTTGTTTTCAAGAGGCATGGATTATTAAAATCCTTAAAACAACCATGATTCTTGAGTTGGAAAATCTCCAAACTAAGCGTCGACGTTGAAATCGCATCTAGCATTGTCAGTTCTTCCAATGCTACGAGCATCTTCTTGTATTTTTCCCGTCTATTCATAAATCTGATCTTCTGCTTCATCCTGTTAAAATCTCTCCATCGGACTCTTGCTTTCTCCTCCACCTCAGCTGCATTTGAAAGCGCCTTTGATATTTCCGTAAAGTCATAGAGGGAATTGCTCGTCGTTGTTGATTTGGCGATTGCAGAAGCTGTTGTTGATCCCTCCGCTGCATCAATAGCCTGCTTGAGGTTTGTAAAATCAAAACATGAACCAGTCTCGGCGTTTTTACTTTTGGAGTGGGCACGATTCTTCTTCGATTCTGGCTTCATTCTGATAATCTAACGTTGATATTCAGAATTCGATTACCCAAAGCAAAGGTGAAGTTATGATTCTTTCTTAACAGCGCTTTATATATATATACAAGAGATAACGTGGGATTGTGGGAGTTTTTTTTATAATTTTTTTTTCCCCTAAGCTCTTGACCTAGCGGCACAGCTCTAGGGTTTTTGTGAAGTTTTATGAGCGAACTCATACGTGTGCTTTAGATCCCAAACTTGATCCGTGAATAAATTTGAATGATCCCATTTAATTTATTAAAATATTTAAAAATAAAAAATATTTTTTTATTTCTAAAAAATTTTATGAGTGATTTGATTTGATTTAAGATTTGAAATTGATCTCATTTGAACTAGAGGTGGTGCTTTTTAATTCGGCCTAGAACTATGACTTGAATTTGGCATAAAAATCCGACTTAACTTAGAAGAAAATTCAAAATGATTTAAAATTTTTTTGATCAAACTAATCCGAATTCAATTCACAAATCAACTCAAAGTGTATAACTCCTCTATCTATAGACGTATTTGAGAGAAGTCTTTGACTTTATCACTTTATCTATAAGACTAAGAGATAAAATTGATTTTATCTTAAATTCTTCTATCAAGAAATTTTCATTGGTCCACTTGACTTATAATCATTGGCTTTTGTTACATCATTTAGGTTACATAACTTATTTTGATTAGCCATATATGCAGATTTTAAATAATTTAATGAGATATAATTAATTTAATTTGAATCTAATTAATTTAAAATAGATCAAATAATTGATTAGTCAATAATAATAATTTAATTTAATTTCTAATAAATTTAATTAAATCTCATTATATTTTGGATAGACCAAGAAATATATTTTTTTATTAGTCTAAAAATTTCATGTCTACAAGACTATTTAACAACTTTAGTTCATAAAAATATTCTTTTTTGTTACTTTTTATCAACATTTTATACTTTATAAATAAAAAAATAAATATATCCTTAACTTTTTATGTTAACTCTAATATATTATTTCCTTTAAAAAGCCTATACTATATGATTTATCTTAATATTATTTTTATTTAATAATAATAAATTATTTATTAATTGTTTAATTTTATTACATTAGTTATATGTAATATGTTATTTCTTTTTAATGAAATCATTATTATATTTATCTTTAATATATGTATTATAAAGAAGTTTAATTTATAATTTTAAAAAATGATTAATAGATGATTATGTATTATTTATTTTTTAAAAATATAAAATATATTTATTTATTTAGTTAAAAATATATTTATATTAATAATTATATTTGTCTGAGAATGTTCATTTATCTACAAGACAATCATTATGGCTTAATACGATTCCTGTGTATGCTATAAATGCTCATGCATACGATAATTTATTTTGATTCAAAATTACTACATTTTTGGCTTTCAAAAAAAAAAAAAACAATAATATTATCAAATACTTAATATTAATGAGCAATAATCAATCAATAATTAGCAATTAACTATCAATCATAACAATAAGCAACAGATAAATCATTACGTAAGCAATGCAGTTCCATAAAAGGAATGCTAACAGCAATCATTCTTTTTCTTTCCATCAAACTTCGTTCGAAACTTATCCGAAAGTCGCTTTACATCATCAACACAACTAGTGGAGAGGAAAATCCAAAGAAGAAAAATATTATCAACTGAAAAAAATTATTTTATATTGCTTTTAAAGAATATAAATTATATATTTACTGTCAACATTATCTTTGCAATATATAAAATTTGTATTGTATGTATGGTCCCTGACAACAGTTGCCGATTTAGAAAATTTTCAGAGTCGAGTTTATATAAAATATATAAAAATTATTAATTAAATATAGATTTTATATTTTTTTAAAAAATTAAAATTATTTAACATATTTATATATGTATTACTTATTTTTAAAGTAAAATAAAATATTTCCAATAATAATAAATTAAAGATAAACAGTATAAATATATAAATTACAAAAATAATAAATAATTAAAAAATAAAATAAAAACTAAAAATACGAAGTTATAAAAATTAAATACTTAATTTTATTTAATAAAAAGTTAACAAAATACTTTTTATGTGAAAAGAAAAAAAATATAAGGCTAATTTATTATGTTTAAATTTTAAATATAATGATCTATGGAGATTAAATTAATTGAATTTTATAGTAAAAATATTGAATATTTGTGCGGAAAAATAAATTAATGAAATCCTAAATAAAATTAAAATGGGTTTAATTTAAATATTATGTAATATAATTATGCAAGTGGACATTTTCTTTTTGCAAAGTCAGGTCTATGGACCCCACTTTGCAACAGTGGTTTCGCCCGTGAGGTCAATTTAGCCAGCTGAATATTGGAGATGGAGAGCCAAGATGAGAAAGAACATAGGACTAGCAACATTGTCTTTGCCTTGCACTATAAAATGATTATTGCATTCGATAGGAAAAATGAAAGGAGCCTGCTCACAAGCAGAATTCATGGAGAAGAAAGCTTCCAGTTTGATATTTTTGCTGCAATGTTTCTTTGCAACCTTAATGTTTGCAGCTGCCAGGAGAGTACCAGCAACAAACATCACTACTGATGAAGAAGCTCTTCTTGCCTTTAAACATCGTATCACCAGTGATCCTCAAAACCTATTGGCAACCAACTGGTCTACTTCTACTTCTGTTTGCAATTGGGCTGGTGTCACTTGTGGTTCTCGCCATCGTCGAGTCACTCGTTTGATTTTGCTAGACATGGGTCTCACAGGAACTATTCCTCCGCATTTGGGAAACCTCTCATTCCTAGTAATGATCGCTTTGTACAATAATAGTTTCCATGGCTCTCTGCCTAATGAGTTGGCCCACTTGAGCCGGATGAAATACTTCTCCTTCGCATACAACCACTTTAGTGGAGAGATCCCATCATGGATTGGATCTTTCACTAAACTTCAATTACTGGCTTTACAACACAATGATTTCACAGGCGCTATCCCAACATCGTTATGGAACCTCTCAAACCTCGGTGGCATTGACTTGTCTTCCAATAGTCTTGAAGGCCGCATTCCAGAAGCCATAAGTAATCTTAATAACTTGAACACACTACGTTTGGCGGAAAACAAATTTTCAGGTCCCATACCCTTCGGTATCTTCAATCTTTCTTCATTGCAGGTAATTGTTATTGCAGCTAATAACCTAACAGGTCACCTGCCAAATATGTTCAGCCATCTTCCAAATTTGGAAACGTTGTCTTTGAGTTGGAACCTATTCTATGGTCCAATCCCTTCCACTTTGTTTGGATGCAAGCAATTATCACGTTTATCTCTTTCTAACAATCATTTTGAAGGAAGCATACCTAGTGATATTGGGAACTCGACCAGGCTCCAAAAGTTATATCTTGGAGTGAACAACTTTAATGGTATGTAGATTTTGATACGAAAATCCATAGAGTATGGCTTCCTAGACATAATAACTAAAGCATGTATTTCCACATCGCATGTACAGGTACTGAAATTCCGACATCAATAAGCAATCTTCGTAGTTTGGAGATACTATCTTTGACAGAAAGTGGTTTAACTGGTCTTATTCCTTCAAATATTGGAAATCTGACCTCGCTACAGACTCTTGACTTAAGTTTTAACGGCTTCACAGGTTTGGTATTATGATGTGAAATTCTTGTTAAACATATTTTAACTATAGGTTGTTTTGCACCTTAATTTAATGTTTTAGTCAAATGTTTTCATAATTGAACCGAACCGATTGATTGGACTAATAAAATTGAAAATTAGTCACTATCTTAGTTCTGTTCATTGTTTAAAATTAATCATCTAAAAATTCAAAAAATTACATTATTTCACTCAAAATTTTAAATTTTAAAAAATAATTGTCACTGCTTTATCATATTATGTATATTTTTTATTTTTTAAATAATTTTTATGTTTTATTTATATATTTCTTAAAAAAAAATTAAAAACTGTCCTATTAAATCGGATTGGTACGCAACAAATCACATTAGTAATGACCAGTTGACAAGTCTGATTTTAGAAACATTGGTTTTACTCTTACGTAGCCATCTTTTTTCACTCTAAAAGCAAAGCACCATCTTGGATTGTAAAATCATGTACACAACTTTGAATTATGTGTGTGATACATCTACCGAATAAGTGATAGCAACATAGCAAATTTATAACCTGTGACAGGTACAATTCCATCTGAGATTGCTAGCCTTACTAATCTTGACGCATTAAGTATAGCATATAACAGTGTAGATGGACTCGTTCCCTCCGGAATCTATAATGCTTCAAGATTGACAATGTTAGCGTTAGCTGCGAATCACCTATCAGGCCATCTTCCGTCTGGCTTTGGTCTCCATCTACCAAATCTTGAAAATCTTTTCATTCAAAGCAATGAATTCAGCGGTCCTGTTCCAGCATCCCTCTCTAATGCTTCTAAGCTCACTATGCTAGACTTGGCTGGAAATTCATTCTCCGGCCTTTTTCCTGATGCCTTTGGTAACTTGAGAAACGTAGAAGTGCTCAATTTGCAAAGTAATCACTTCACTGGAAAATCTGTGTCTTCAGAATTGAGTATATTCTCCTCCTTGTCAAATTGCAAGAAACTGAGGGCTTTGTACGTTAGTGACAATCCACTGAATGGCACTCTTCCGATTTCTCTAGGAAACCTATCTTCTTCCCTTGAATCATTTGAAGCCTCTAACTGTGGAATTACAGGCACCATACCAAAAGAAATTGGTAACTTAAGTGGCCTGTTAGGCTTGAATCTTGAAAAAAATGGTCTGAGAGGCACCATTCCGCCTACAATTGAAAAATTGCAGAACCTCCAAGGTTTGTATCTCCAAAATAACAGATTACAAGGTTCCCTTCCTTTCAGGTTATGTAATTTGCGGAAGTTGGCTTACCTAGATGTTGGGAGAAATGAGCTCTTTGGACTAATTCCATCATGCCTAGGTAATGTCACTTCTCTAAGGAATCTATTCATGGGGAACAACAAATTTACTTCTGTGTTACCTTCAACCTTGTGGGGCCTTCAAGATATCCTGCAACTAAACTTGTCATCAAATTCTCTAAATGGTTCTCTCCCACCGGAAATCAGTAATTTGAAAGCTGTGACATTAATTGATTTCTCAAGGAATCAATTATCTGGTGATATCCCATCTACGTTTGGTGGGTTGAAAAGTTTAGTTTCCCTCTCTTTATCCAAAAACAAATTAGAGGGCTCTATTCCTCAATCATTTGGTGATATGATCAGCTTGGAAGTTTTGGATTTATCAAACAACAGTCTCTCTGGAGAAATTCCCAAGTCCTTAGAGAAACTTTTGTATCTCAAGTCTTTCAATGTGTCTTTTAATGAATTGCAAGGAGAAATACCTAGTGGAGGTTCTTTCACAAACTTCTCCAGTCAATCATTTATGGGAAATAAAGGACTCTGTGGCACATCCAAAATGCAACTCCAGTCGTGCAAAACTACCAGACATCGGAAGTCAAATCATGCACTGAGGTACATTATGGTGGCAATTGGTTCAACAATTTTGGCACTGGCACTAGTTATTGTCTTCGTCAGGCATCGCAAAAGGAACATGAGACTTCCAACTCAAGGACCTTTGTTACCATTAGCAACATTGACGAGAATTTTCATCCAAGAACTCAAACATGCAACTGATAATTTTAATGAGATCAACTTGATAGGCCGAGGGGGTTTTGGTTCAGTGTACAAAGGGACTCTTCAGAATGGCATGATCATTGCAGTAAAGGTTTTTGATTTGCAGGTAGAAAGGGCATTCAAGAGTTTTGATGTTGAGTGTGAAGTATTAAG
Organism: Omphalea diandra; assembly: GCA_949677035.1. Taxonomy (NCBI): domain Eukaryota; kingdom Viridiplantae; phylum Streptophyta; class Magnoliopsida; order Malpighiales; family Euphorbiaceae; genus Omphalea; species Omphalea diandra. The sequence goes on from CATIWR010300965.1 coordinate 6,391, forward strand.
AAGGATTCGCCATCGAAATCTGGTCAAAACAATCACTAGTTGCTCTAACATTGATTTCAAAGCCTTAGTTCTTGAGTTCATGCCTAAAGGGAGCCTCGAGAAATGGTTGTATTCTCACAACCACTTTCTAACCATCCTACAGAGGCTCAACATAATGATCGATGTTGCATCAGCACTAGAATACCTTCATTATGGTGGCACAACACCTGTGATTCACCGTGATTTGAAGCCCACTAATATCCTACTAGACGAGGATATGGTTGCTCATGTAAGTGATTTTGGACTTGCAAAACTCCTTGCTGAAGACCACTCTGTCATACAAACTATGACGATAGCCACTGTTGGGTATATGGCACCAGGTGATGTTTTTATGATATATGCTTTGAATTGAAGCTTTATGTATATGAATAGTTACGCGGGATCTAGTTTTTTTTTTTTTTTTTTTTTTTTAGTTTTGAGAATTGGATTACAAGTGAGATTCCAACAGGTGTTTCCTCTAAATAGTCTCACCTTATAAGTGGGCTAAAACACCAGTTTGCTGGTCTAGTTTGATTATTAAACTCTTCACATTTTTAATTTTTTAATGACTAAATAAAATTTTAATTTAAATGCAGAGTTTGGGTCAGAAGGACTAGTTTCAGTAAAAGGCGATATCTACAGCTATGGTATTTTACTGATGGAAATTTTCGCAAGAAAAAAACCAACAGATGAGATATTTACCGAGGAAAGAAGCCTGAAACAATGGGTCAAAATGTCATTATCTTGTGGAGTTGATCAAATCGCTGATGCCAATTTACTAAGGCTTGGCGAACAACATTTTTCTGCCAAAATGGAATGTGTAACATCGACTATGGAATTAGCTCTAAAATGTTGTGAAGATTTACCTGAGGAGAGGTTGGACATCAAAGATGTTCTTAGCACTCTGGAGAAGATCAAAGTAAAGTTTCTAGCAGACATTAGACACAATTAATTATGAGAACATTATTTTGATTAAGTCTTGTTACCGTTATTACAACTGTATTGCTTAACGAAAGCTTTATCAAGTATCAAATGCAGAAAACAAACCGTTAGTTGTGCAGAATGAAGAACCCACAAATAAGTGGAGTTACTAAACTATTTTTTAAAAAAAGGTAAATAAATACTACCTTACCAAAAACTTTCAAAATAAAGATGATAATTTTTTTTAAACCACATATTGAGTTTGAATAAATGATCTAAGCACAAGAGACTTTAAAAATAGCATCCCATACTTTTATTAAATTTCTAATAAAAAAATAAAAAAACCAAATATGTTATTTTGGGGCTCAATCAATTTTAAATTTATTTGCATGAAAAAGCTTTTAATAAGAGAAACTTTGGGGCCAAATATATTTGTAAGTTGATAAAATAGAGAAAAATTGGAGAACTTAGTTTGGAGTACATTGGAGAAAAAAAAAAATTGAGGAACGTCAAATAGATTTTAGAATGATAAAAAAGAGAAATGTGTGTATTTAATATTAGATTAAGTTGAAGAAAACAAAAGTTGGAGGGGGCTAAGGCCCCTCATCTACAACGTCGGTCCACCATTACATCTGAAGAATCAGGTGATGAGATTTTTTGCCTACTCGTGATCACATCCATCAAGAAACCCACTTTGAGACAACCAAAGACGCGCCAAGGCGGGTCATCGTGTCACTGAAAAAAGCTGGAGCTCCATTCTCCACTGAAAATTGATAATTCACTGTAGAGGGTGAATTATGAAGAAGAAATGGTGGCAAAGGGCATGAAGAAGAATTAGGTGATGAAGAGTCCCGGATATATTATTTTTACTTCTCTATTTCAATGACTAACATGTGACATGATTTAAAATTTAATAGACACAATAAACTTAAATGATATTTTGGTTATATTCTTCAACTATAAGTGAAATTCAGTGTCTCAATTTTTATCTTTTTTATAGTTTTGCTTTTTAAATAAATGATTCAGATATTATATAATTTTTTATTTTCATTATTTTTTATCAAAGATTTTATCTTTTACTTTTATTCAAGTAATTTGAATTTAATTAATTAAATATAATTAAAAAACTAATTTAATTTACAAATTATAATTGATTAGGCCAGTACACTGGTCTAATGATTAATTCAGTTGAAATTTAATTTTTATAAAAATAATTAAAATATTTATTTTTCAATTATATTTGTTGATTTTAATTAAGTTAAATTAGTTAAACCATTTAAAGATATAAAATTAAAAAAATAAAAAATTAAAGTTGGCATCATTGAACAATATATCCAATAATTACAAATCAATTTAATCTTTCAATTTGAATAGAATTATTTCTTCCAATTAAACTATTTGAATAAAAGTAAACGATAAAATCTTTGAGAAAAAATAATCACAATAAAAAATTATATAATATCTGAATCTTTTATTTAAAAAGAAAAACTTAAAAAGACAAAATAGAAATGTAGGTATCGAGTAAAATTTTCCTTGATATAGCCAAAATGTCATTTAAGTTTATTGTATTTATTAAATTTTACATACTGTCACATGTTATTGTAAAAGAGAGAAAATAAAGAAAAAATAATAAAAAGATGATATCTAGCGCTCCTCATTAGGTGATTGAGTTGGTGGTGGCGGTTGTGAGATCGATGACGAAAATGAGCAACCAAAAGGGTTTAGAATTATTTCCACTTTAACATGATTGGAGCTAGATGATTAAATTCACAAATTTAAAAGATTTTTCAATTATGAATCAAGTATCGATTTTGACCATTTAGTTAAAATTAAAGGATCAATCTGACCCTTAGACCATATGTATCTTTTGAACACTAGTTTATAATTGGCTCAATGACAAAAAAAAAAAAATATATTGTGAATTTTTAATTCTATGTAAGTTTTTAATAGAGTCAATTATACTCCAATTTAATTATTTGATTTCAATTGTACCCAAAGTTAAAATTGAGATTGAATAAAGTGCACATTTGAACCAATTGAAATTTATACTTTTTCAATTAGTTTAATAAAATCTAATATTAAGTTTAAATTTTACTTAAGATAGTATCTTTTATTTCTTGGTCAATTTAAAAAATTTATCACAAAAATATTGAAATATTATTTTCATTTTAGACTCCGTTTGTTTCACAAAAAATAATTTGTTTGAGAAAAATAGTTTCTAAGAAAAATCTTTTCTAAGTAACATATTTTTTGATTTTTGAATTACACTATAGAAAATATTATTTTTCTTTTGATTTATAAGATTATAATAAAATTTAGACCATAAATATAGTTATACTATTTATTGTTTAATATAAGAAAAAATACATTAAAAATGATATTTTTATGGGTCTACCTGTCATTAGTGACCACTGCTGGTTGATGTTAATCAGTGATAAGTGTCAGTAATTAAGGATGACTAGTGATAATAAATACATATGTTTATATTTACTTTTTATTTGGATGAGTTTATCAATGTCCAAAATATGACTTTCCATTTTCTAAAGCCATTTTCCAGAAAAATCACGCAGTTTTCCTTTTGATTAGGAAAATATTTTGATTAATCAAATTTTTGGATGCATAAAATAGAGGAAAATATAGAAAATATTTTTCTAAAAAATATTTTTCACGAAATAAACGGAGCCTTAGATGATAAATAATTAATTTTGTGCTAAAATAAAATATTATTTTCATATTTTATAACATGTTTTACAAATATTATTTTCATATTTTAAATTATAAAATTTTTATTTTTATATATTTAAATAGTAAATTAATAAATTCTTAATTTTTTTAGAATTTTCATATTTATATCATGCAACTAATTTTTTTTAACATTTCTTAGAAGTTTTTAATTTAAATAATTTATTATGTAAAATAAATAAAATAATTTTCTAATGAGTGATTGAGAGGAAATTATTTTTCTAAAAAAAACAAGAGATTGAAAGATTTTACAGATTAAAATTTTAAATTTTTTAAATTTAGATATAAAATTAAAATTTATCATATTAAAGTGTATAATAAATTTTTTATATTTTAAAATAAATATGAGACGAAATTGAATGAAAAATAGAAGTGTCACCTAAATTTACTTAATTTAGGTTTGATTGAACTCATTAAAAAAGTATAAAAGTCAATCTACTCTAAATATGAACTTTACTCAATTCTAATTTTAACTTTAACTGCAATACATTAAAGTGTCATTGGCTCAATTATACGTTTTTTATATAAAAAATTTAAATTTTTTAGATAATTAATGTTTTTAATTATTGAATATACTTGAAATTTTGATTTTGATTTTATAACTTGATCTTTGATTTTGATTTTATAACTTGATCTTTTCCTTTTGTTTTCTTGTTATCAAATGTAATTAAAATTTTGATTTTTTACTTCTACGAGTTTGAGTGGTTATGGTTCTTAACAATGTCATTTTTTTTTCTTTACTTTCTTTTTTCAAAATAATATGTTCTATCACTTTAAACCAAGCAAGTTGATAAACTAAAGATTTGTTCGAAAAAAGAAACAATCTACATCCAAGATGATTTAAAAGTTTTAAAAGATTTAAGTTTAAGCATGAAAAAATGATGATTTGAAAATATTAAAGATTTCAAAATATATATGATTTTGAAATATTGAGTCAAGGGGAGAGTTGTTAAAATTTGACTCAAATTCTTATTTGATTTAGAGTGATTTCTTTTTTTATTTAATTTGCGTGAAATATATTTCATGGATACAAGATTTTTTTTTTTTTTTTATAATGTAGAACTCTTATTTTAAAATTATTTTTTAAATATAAGCCAAATATTATTTTTAATTAAAGACTAGGTAAAATTTAATATTTATAAACCATTGAAAGAGAAATATGGCCAACAACACAATAGAGCCAAAAATAGAATTTGGATAACAAATCATCCAAAAATAAGAACAAATTATCAGAACCTGCAAATAAAACATCTAAAAGCTAAAATATTCATTTCCAATAGAGTATGATTAGACAAGTATAAGAGAATAAATATTTATCTTTTTCCTAAGGTTAGGCGCTATGCGCATTTTGTAGTTTGAGCTCTTATTCATTATTGTGATTGATGGTCATTAATCCATCAAATTTTAAGTAATAAGTAGTCTATTGCGTCTAAATAAGAATGAGATAGATAAATTATTCTATTTATTATAAAAATTGTGGAATGTATTATAGTTATATGGTAAGATAATGCATGAGTGGAAAGTGAATTATGTGTCACGAAGTTTGTAGTGTGTGATTGAGAGATCTCTTAAGTATAATGAGGTCAATGAGTTTATTTTATATTTATTTGTTGTAATTGATATTATTATTTTTTAATAAATATACAGATCAATCTTTAGTTGATGCACCTGGACATCTCAGATAGGTTGATACCTCCATAACATCTCTTGATTAGATCTCCCTAAATAATATTATTGTTATTGTTGTTATTGTTGTTGTTATTGTTGTTATTATTATTATTATTATTATTTGATTATTATTTTTTGTATGTATTTCTACAATTAGAATGAATGTGACATTATTACACAATATAAATCATTAAATGAACCAAATATTTGAATATCAAAGAATCATTAAAATCATATTCTAAAAAATCCCTAAAACCAACAACTATTTTCTTTCTTATAAAAAAATAAAAAAATTGATGTTAAATAACAAAAATTGAAGACAACCCCTAGTAGATTTAGGACTAATTTATGAATTAAGTTTGTTAATATAACACCTGCCCACATTTCACATCAATTGGAGAAGGAGAAGTTTACCTCTCATGTGCATTTATGGAGAAGCCTAGATATGGTATGCCTTAGGGATCACAATATATAAAAGAGATTGAAAAATAGGAATAGTTGAAAAATGTGAACCTTTGTTCTTGTTTATTTGCAGAATATACACTAGATTTCTAATGGTAATAAAGACAAGAAAGAAAGTAAACATGATGAGATATTATTCCTATAACTATGCTGCAATTATTTAGGAAAGTCTTGATAACTTTGATCCTTGATGTTCTTCATATTTTTTGCCTTGATTTTCTCTTTGAATAGGGATAGGAATAATAGGAATCTTATCACCCTCCTTCAAGGTTGGCAGTGAGAGAGAATGAATGTCAAACTTGTAACAGAAGGTTTCAAATAAATCCTTCAATAATGCCTTTGTAAAAACATCATCGATTTGCCATTTAGTAGATAAATAATGAAAATGTATATCTCTAACGTTGACCTTTTCATCAATGAAATGGTAATCAATTTTGATGTGCTTTGTGCAAACATGGAAGATGGGATTGTGAGACATGTGAATGGCACTTTTGTTGTCACAAAGAAAAGTAGGCCTTCATTTAAGAGTTATTCCAAGGTCATGAAAAAGATATTGAAGCCATGTGATCTCAGCAGTCATGGTTGTTAAAGCACGTTATTCGGCCTCAGCACTAGAACGAGATACCGTGGGTTGCTTTTTTGATGCTCAAGATATGTAATTGGGACCTAAAAATATACAATTACCAATGATGTTCTTCCTTGTCATTAGATAGCCTGCCCAATCTGCATCACAGAAGGCATTAAGGGTGGGAGACTTTTGAGATAAGTAACGAATGCCATGAGTTAATGTTCCTTTAATGTAATACAAAATGCGTTTGATAGCTTAAAGTCCTTCATTGTGGGAGATAAAAAATGTTGGCATACTAGATTTATAGCATGTGTGATATCGGGTCTAGTAAAAGTAAGGCATTGAAGAGAGCCATGTGATTGGCGATGAGTGGTGGGATTTATGGGCTTTTTGTAATCAGGAAGAGGATTTGGTTTTATTACTATTGGGGTGCTTATTTTATATGCTTCAAGTATCATAGGCTTTATGAGGAGGTCACGAGCATATTTAGTTTGAGAGAGTGAGAGACCACTGAAAAACTATTTAACTTCCAAACTGAGGAAATAAGTGAGTTGGCCTAAATCTTTGAGTGCAAACTCTTTATTAAGGTGAGAAATGAGTTAAGATATGAGCAAAGAGGTATTACTAGTAAGAATTACATCATGTACATAAATAAGTAAAAGAATAAGGTTAGTGCCATGATTATAAATAAATAGAGAGGAATGAACTTTACTACATGTAAAACCAATAGTAAAAGGCAATGAGATAATTTAGCAAACCAAGCACAAGACATTTGTTTAAGGCTATAAAGTGATTTATGCGAAATGCAAACATGATTAGTGTATTTAGGTGTACAAAACTAAGGGTTGCTCCATGTAGGCTTACTTATTGAGAATGCCACACAGGAATGCATTTTTTTCATTGAGTTGTTTGAGTGGCCACTTGAAGTAAGTAACAAGGGCAAGTATGACACAAATTGTTGTTGCCTTAACAACAGGGCTAAATGTCTAACCAAAATCAAGTCTAGGAACTTTTGTCCATCCTTTGGCTACTAAGCATGCTTTGAACATATCCTCGTTGTCATCCTCTTTATACTTGGTGCAATAAATCCACTTAGAACCAATAACATTAGATTGGGCGGACGAGGAATAAGAGACCAAGTATTGTTATAATGGAGTGGATTAATTCCTTCTTTCATGACAACTCTCCAATTTGCAAATCAAAGGATGTTTTTAAAGTTTTGGTTCATCAATGGAAGTGAGAAGGGTAGTATCAATATGTAGATGAATAAAGGGACATAAATAATCTTTAAGATAAATAGGTGGGTGCTTTTCTCTAACAGGTCTGGAAGATAATGTAGTAGTGGTTTGGTGAGGAGGCACAGGGGACTGAGAGGATATTAGAATGGAGGTGAGTGTGTTATTAGAGGATAATGAGAAATGAGAAGTATTATCACTCTCAAATTTAAGAGTAGAAGGAAGTGGATTTTGTAATGAAATGAGATTATCACTCTCAAATTAAAAAGTAGAAGGAACTTGATTTTGTAATAAAGTGAGGTTTTCCTGATTTTGTGGTAATTTAGAATTTTCATTAAGTAGAATTTCCAGATTTGATGGTATGGAATGATGGGGGTCAAGTTTGGTAGATGAATCTACATTTAAGAGAGCATTGGGTGAGGTTCCTGCAAACCATTAATCCAAATTAGGAAAAATAGTGAGAGATATATTATTAGGAGTAGGAGAAGTATTATCTTTAAATAAATAAGAAAAGTGGTGTTCATTAAAGACAACATGTCGTGAGATATAAACACTATTAATGTTTTTATCTAGGCATCGGTAGCCTTTGTGCAATGGACTATATCCTATAAATTCGCAAGGAAGTTTTTTCTTAGAGCATTCATGCATTCCTAGAATTTTTAAATAGGGAAAACATTATGAGTTGAAGATTCATAAACTAGAATAATCAGGATTCTTACAAAAAAATTTAGAATAAGGAGTCTCCTTACCAGTAGAAGAGAGAGACAATCTATTAATTAAATATATTGCTATTAAAAATGAATCTATCCAAAATTATAGAGGAATATTTGCATGGAAGAGCATTATTAATCTCGTTTCGACAATATGAAAATGCTTGCATTCAATAATTCCATTTGGCTCTAGCGTATACGGGTAAAATATTTGATGTGTGATTCCACATAAAGCTAAGTGAATTATGAACTGACTAGAAATGAATTCTCCACCACCATCACTTTAAAGATTTTTATTTTTTTGCTAAAAAAATTCTTAACAAGAGCTTGAAACTTAAGAAGGCATTGAAAAAGTCATATTTATTTTTTAATGGATATAACCAAGTATAATGAGTAAAATCATTAATAAAAATCACAAAATATTGAAATTTTTGAGAAGAAAGTGCTGGTGCAGGCCCCCGTAAATCACAATGAATTTTTTGTAAAGGAAAATTTGAAGCAGATATTGATTTATTAAATGAAAGTTTACAACATTTCCCAAGTTGATAACTACTACAGATTGTGTTTTTGCTTAGCTAATGTGAAACATTGATAAGCTTCTTGTTCTCTAAAGTTTGCAAAACCTTTAAATTGGGATGTCCTAAGTGAGCATGCCATATTTTTGAAGAGATTCCTAGGGATTTGACTGCAGCAAAAGCTTTTATAAGTTGTCCTTCCTCAAATGCATTCCAATCTCCTTATCTATGTCCTTTGGTTAGGATCTGATTCTTTTAATCCTTAACAACAAACTCATTATAATCAAGCAATAGTGTAAAAATTATCATCAACAAGTTTATTGACAGATAACAAATTCTTTTTAATTTCTGGCACTATTAAAACATTATTTAATAAAAGTTTGCCATGTGAGGTGTTGACCCAAGTTGTTCTTGTATGTGTAATGGGTAAAGACTATCCATTACCCACAAAAATAAAGATATTACCAAAATAAGGTTTTAAAGATTTTAGGTTACCTTCTTGTTGTCATGTGAGCTATAGCAACAAAATTGACATAAAGACTCGGGTTATTATCATGATTTAGATTCATGGCTGCAAAAGGCTTCCTGAACATTTACACCTTCCATTTCATAGTGATACCTATAATGGCATTTAGTTGCCGTATGATTGGTTCATCTACAAATCTGACAGGCTACTTGATTCGTATTTTGCTTGCCTGGTTGCCCTTTCCAATTGTTGTTATTGAAATTTGATTAATTTTAAAAAAAATGGAGGCTGACCATTGCGTGGTCGATTTGTAGTGAAGGAATTATAACCTCTTCCTCTGAAGTTTCCTCTTCCTCCATAGTGACCTCTTCCTCTTCCTTTTTGTTCGAAAAATGCTGGATTATGATCATGTAGCTGCTTTTCCTCTCTAAGATAGATGTGCTCAAAATTTTGGATAGACATAATAAATTGGTTAAATAATGGATATGGTGGTTTTGACAAAACTGCAATACGAAATTCTTGGTATTTGTCTCCAAGTCCTTGTGAAAATTGAAGGACTTTGTCAACATCACTGATAGGTTTTCCAATAGCTACAAGTTTATCACATATTTTCTTGAATTTTGAGTGTATTCATTCAGTGATAGTGCCCCTTTGGATAAGGCATATAAACCATTCTTCAACTAAGCTTCATTCTCTTTGGTGTCGACAATAACTGCTCTTGGAGTGTTTTGTCACATATAGCCAAAATTTCCTAGCCATGACATACAAATTCATTGCTAATTCATTGCATTGATTACAAATGCCAACTTTTTATAACTATATATAATTTTCGTAAATTGTTTAGTCACAAACATTAATCATTTATAGCAAATATTTCAAATTTATTATGATATTTTAATATGGTGGCAATTCTTATCATTTAGCTATAATGCTCTAGGCACAGTGGAAAAATCGTAGCTAATTCGTTGCATTAGCTACTAAAGCTAACTCCTTGTAACTAACTATATGTAATTTTTATAAATTGCCTAGTTAAAAAAATTAATCACTTGTAGCAAAACATTTGAAATTTGTTATGATATTTCAATATTGTGGCAATTCTTATCATTTTGCTATAATATTCTAGCCATGGTGAAAAAATTATAGCTAATTTCATTACATTAGCTATGAAAGCTAGCTCCTTGTAACTATATATAATTTTCGTAAATTGTCTAGACACAAAAATTAATCACTTGTAACAAATATTTTAAATTTATTATAATATTTTAACATTGTGACAATACTCATCATTTAACTATAAGGTTCTAGTCATAGCGAAAAACTTGTAGCAAATTGAATTGATTAGCTACAACGAAAAAACTAAAGCTAAATTAACCATAACTATTAAAATATCATCGCAATAGCAATTATATAATTATGGTATTTGTCACATAAATCAATTACAATCCATTCGGTTCATGGATTCATAATCCTTAGGATTATTTTTTTAATCCTAAGCTTAGTTAAGTCATAGAATTGCTTGTATTAAACCTTGTTTTGTACAATCATTTTAATCTATAGTATTAATTAATATTATTTTTGTAATCCTATATTTGATAGTATAGTTTAATCAAAGAGATAAATTATTAAAATAATCAAATTACCTAAACACCCTTTGTCCTATATAGAAAAATTATGTTTTTGTAATTGTTTCTTTATCTCAAACAATTTTTTCATCGTTTCATCTAGTTTGCACTAATCGTTGGCATGAATAATTATTTTCTCTCAAGTATTAATTAATTTTTGTAATATTATCTTTTTGTAGGTTAATTATTATCATATGATTTATTTTTTGTAGGTGAATGATAAAAGAAGGATAGAAATTGAAAAATAAATTAAAAATTTTAGGTCATTTTTGAGAAATGAAATAAACAAATTAAGATTATTTTAGAGATTAAAATTTATGAATTATGGGATTAGTAATCTTGCTTGAGATGGATTACTAAAGACATTGGGAGAGGGAATTAGGTTTTAGATAAAATTGATCCCATGGGTTAGCTAAACTTTTGGGATTATTAAACTCAACCTGTATTATATGTACAAACATAGAGCTATTTCCTATTATTATGTTTTGTTAAGCAATCATATGTACCAAACATACCGTTAATAACTAAAGTTAATATATACTTACTATAGTTTTTTACTTGTGATAAATTAATATTATTTAAATTTAATTTGTCATGAGGTATATTATGCATAGTTGTAGTTAATATAACATCAATAAATTATATATATAATAAAAGACAAAAATGTAAAAAATAATAATATAACTATAATTTATATTTGGACGTCAGAATAATATAGATATAAAAGAAAAATTTGTATTTTGACATAATAGTTTTTTTATAATCTTTAGAATATTAAAATTTAAAATGATAATATGGACTTATCAAATAAAGAGTGTTATTGACAAACAACTGTTGCTAGCATTCCTCTTATTTATATATATGGCAAAACTTCTCATAAGTTTCTCAACTTTACTTGATTGAATTCTTAAATTTTTTAATTATATTAAAAATTTTAATGATACTAAAAATTGATAATTTTTTCAATAAAAATTTAACATTATTAGAAAGCCACATTAATTTGAAAAAATTATAATATTTGATTGATAAAACTTAGTTTCTCAACTTTACTTGATTGAATTCTTAAATTTTTTAATTATATTAAAAGTTTTAATAATACTAAAAATCGATAAATTTTTTAATAAAAATTTAAAATTATTAGAAAGTCACATTAATTTTAAAAAATAATATTTAATTGATAAAACTTAAAAAGTTTAGGACCGTGAAATTCATTTTACTTCTTTTATAGTTTTAGTGATTTTAATAATAAAATGTTAATATAATTTTTTTGATTTTAAATTATTATTTAAATTTTTTTTCAAAATTTTTGTTATCATTAAAATCTGTAATTCAAAAAAATACAAAATAAAAATTTGGGAATTCAATATATATAAAAATAAAATATAGGAGCTATATAACATAATTATAAAAATTTATTATCATGGCAAAAAATAAATAACAATACACGTGAAGATATTATCTGAGAATTAAAGTGTATCATGTAAAAAATGAGTGTTTCGAATTTAATTTTTTCTGTTAATTTTTAATTTTTATGGTGAAAATTATTTAAGAGGAGGGTTATCTCCGGTTGCCGGTAATGTTATTTCGCCTGTATGCCCTCGTACGAGTTAAAAAAAAAAAAAGAAATATTGTTTTTGGCAACCGAAGATGTCCTTGAACTGGAAGATCAATTGTTCATTAAAGAGACCTAGAGAATGTATGGAAACCATCCATACTACCCTATAAAGCTCCCAATTAAGGTTTACATCTACGAGATGCCGAAGAAATTCACCTATGATTTGCTCTTTCTATTTAAGGATTCTTATAGGCAGAATGAATTTAGCCTCCAATGGCAGCTCCGTGCACTGTCTGATCGAGCAGGTACAGTATAATCATTCTGTGATTTTTCATTTATGGGATTGAATTGGTTTGATGACGGTATTGTTGTGTGGGTGCAGCATTCTGTGGATTATTGGATTTGATCAGTTTTTTCTTGCTTGACAAGCAGCAGTGCAAGGCTCTTTATAGGTGTGATTACATTTCCTAATTTTACTAATTCAATTCAAAATGTATTATAAGCATTGTTGGAATTGTGATCAAGTTTAAATTATGAGGCTCAGTTTGTACTTCAGTGATAAGTTGGAATGAATGAGCCATTTGGTTCAGGGTACTGGAGTTGTCTCTGAGGCTGGGATGCACCAGTTGGACCCTAATTAATAAAATAAAATGAACAAGTACTGAATTGGATACTTGAGTTGATGTTTATGTTTTTTGTTCTCTGATCGTGTTCTGTTTGAGTTCCTTTCATGTTCTTCAACTGATATGAAGTTTTGGAATTTTCTTTTGCGTTGTAAATTTTTGAAGTGCTGGTGTATGTGATTGCAGGAAGCGCTGAAGTAGGTGATGGATCAACGTGCATGGAGAGGATCACAAGGCAAGAAAAATTTCCCCGCTTATATTAATTAAATCCAACTTTATACAAATTAAAGCACTGCTTCATTGGAATTGAACATTCTAGTACCCATATTACATCTTTAATTTGATTTGATTCAATTCGATTTGGTTTGGTTAGTCGAGATTTGGTATGGCATAGTTTCAAGTTAGGTGCTGGTTTGGTGGTTTTGATTTGGTTTCTGTTGTAGGTTTGGTGTTTGTTGAATGTTAGTGTGGTAGATCTTATTTTGCTAGTAGAGAAAAAACATTTGGTTAGTTTATGTCTGATTCTGTTGTTTGTTAAAAGGTCTCTCGAGTCTATGCCATGGCTTCTAGACAGCTCTTCTCTCGTACTACACAGGCTTTTTTTTTCACAATTACAAGCAGCTTTCCATCCAACTCATGTTTGATTTTGATTTCCTTTGCGGTATAAGATATTTACTTTTGTTGTTGCTTTGGATATATATACATGTGATTTGCATCTAAGTGCTTTAAGTGGATGCATCTGTGTGTTTAGGTGATGTAATTTTGATGTGTTTATGGGGAGGATTCTGATTCTCATCCATAAAATCTTCAGGCAGTTTTTGAACTTCTACAAAAGAATCAACTGCTTGCCAACCCAAATAATAGGGTATTTGGGATATGCAGCTTCAAGTTTTTAGGCTGTATTGTCTCAGGCAAGGGTATACAGATTGATCCCCTTGAGGTTCAGGCCATCAGATACGAAACATGCAGAATGGGCAGCTCTTTTGCAAGAGTACAAGTCCTGATGAGCTTCAAGGCTGGTTCAATTTGCACAAAATACTTATTATGAGAAGGCTTACCAGGTAGTCGACAAGGCAAGGGAAGAGATTGGAAAGCGTGTTCCTAGTGGAAGAACTTCAAACTAAATATGGTAGTTGGCACCATTTCCTTGTCGGAGATGAAAGAGGAGATTATGAAGGTTGATCCTAACTAGTGCCTGACTCAACCAAGGTCATTTTGACTAGGGGAGAAAGATGCTAATATTTATTTTCAGCTTGTAATAGAACTTTTATGTTTTAAGATAGATCATGTGAACTATGTTTATATTATAATATTGATATTTAAAATTTGTAGCATATATATATATATATATATATATATATATATATATATATATATATCAAGTTATTCAATTTTATCGCATTTGCAATATTACTAAATATATGAATCATAATACTAAATTAAAAAAAAAAAAAACCTTTCCGTAGGTAAATTATTTACTTTTTGTAGTGGTAACTTTTAATTTGAAGCAATACTTGATTTCAACTATTGGTTTTTTCGGATCATTGATGTGGTGTTCAACTCCTAGGCTACGAATTAAGGGAAGTATTTGGGATTTCCAAACTAAAAAATTTGTGGTGGATAGTTTGATGGAAATCAAGCTAGAACACTGATGAAACGATTGTATGGATAGTTTGGGTTCTTCAAAGGAGGACATTTTCAGCCCTGATACCAAAAAGAGATTGAGAAATAGGAATATATGAAAAATGTGAACCTTTGTTCTTGTTTATTGCAGAATATACACCAAGTTTTATACACCAAATTTCCAATAGTAATAAAGACAAGAAAGGAAGTAAACATGATGAGATATCATTCCTATAACTATGTTGCAATTATTTAGGGAAGTCTTGACCGCTTTGATCCTTGATTTTATTCATATTTTTTTGCCTTGATTTTCTCCTTGAATAGGGATAGGAATAATAGGAATCTTATCATATATATCCTATATGCAGGCGCTCATCCTAAGTATATTCAATTAAATTGGATAATATTTGAGTTGACTGGATAATGGATACAAATAAATTTTTACCTACATGAATAACATTAAGTTTAGATAAGATACAAATAATACACACACACATACTCTCTAACCAATATAAATAAGATGCACAATATGTTAGAGGTTATATAGTTGAATTTATTAATTATAATGTATTTAATATATTGTATTTGAAATATTAGACAAACTTTTAAATTATTCAATTTTCCTTTAGTATTTTGATAGTCTTTTATTTAATTTTTTATTTAAAAATTTTAATATTTGGCCTCTTTGAGTATCATAGATATTATTTTAGTTAAATATGATTATAACTTAATAATTATATATTTTATATTTTAATTTACATAAGTATTTAAAATGTATAACTATTTAAATAATAAATTATCCATTGATTATTCGAAATCAGATAAATATAAAGATGAGTTTAATATTTATTATCCAAATAAGATTTAGTACATATATATAAAATAGGCATATACCCCTTTTAGATATGAATAAAGAGATAATACTTTCCATTATTATCCCTACTATGCCTTACATCCAGAATTGGTATTTACTTTCAGACATTTCGGGACTCTTTCTGCCAAAATTATATATAGTTATTATGATATTATTCATGCATGAGTATTAGATAAATCATGGCATGTTCTTGGTCAAATGGTGGTCCCTTAGTTGCCCAAATTCCACCGAATGGTGGTCCTTTAGCTGCCCAAATTCCACCAAAATTCTACTCTGAAATAAATGGAGTCCAGTAAAATTTCAATCCACGATGCATATTTTTGTGGAAAAGAAGAAAAGAAGGTCAATACGCAATGTAACCAGCGACTTGACAAGGTCTTTTAGCATTGCTGTCCAGCCATACATTTCACCGTACTAGCATCAGGATGGATAATGGAGATCAGCTGTTGTGGTCCAACTTTCCTTCCTCTCCTTGTACCAACGAGGCTTTAAGGTGCCAAAATAATTTAAGATTGACTTGTAAATTCATTTCGGCCTTTAAACACCCACCCAGAAATCCCATTTATCATTACTACGAAGCCACACACATCACATGGGGAAGAAGGCATATTACTTCATCCCTTGCATGTTGATGATAGTTTCTCACTCTTTCTTTGCAAGCTTAGTATTAGCTGCGGGGAGAGTAACAAACATCACCACTGACCAAGAAGCTCTTCTTGCCCTTAAACTTCATATCACTCATGATCCTCACAATCTATTGTCAACCAACTGGTCCACTTCATCCGCTTCTATTTGCAATTGGGTTGGTGTCATTTGTGGTTCTCGCCACCGCAGAGTCACTGCCTTAGATCTCTCTAACATGGGCCTAACAGGAACCACTCCTCCACATCTAGGAAACCTTTCATTCTTAGCTTATATCTCTTTCGACAATAACAGTTTCCATGGTTCTCTGCCCAATGAG
>CATIWR010301029.1:0-16853 GCA_949677035.1 Omphalea diandra
TTTTTTTTTTTTTTTTCAATTAGCAAAAAGCAAGTTATAGAATTTTCAACAAATCTATTTTTTAAAAAACTTTTTTAATTAATCTAATTCTGACTAGAGTTTGAACTCAAAATCTTTCTATCCTGGAGATACTCCAGTATCACCGAATGATAAAATTATTAATACTGGGCTCATTTTCTCATGCCGAAATATTTAATAGGAAGATTTGGGTTAAGGACCAAATTGATATCTTACATATCATTCTCTATGTTTCTTAACAGGCTTGTAGGCCAGCTCTATGCAAGACATCTATGAGAAAATTCACTGTAGCCTGGCGGACGTACTTTTTCCCGCTAACATTCCTGGCTCTAGCCGCTGCTGAATATGAAAAACAGGTCAAAGGTCATGCGGCATTCATATCGATGCTAGTGTTATCTGCACTTTCAGTTTTGGTTTTCCTTGGCTTGATGTTACTCACTGCAATCAATACAGATAGTCTTATTCGCGAACGCGATCCCATTCTAAATAATTCTAAAAAACAAGAACATGAACCATGGACTAAACACAAGTCTCATGTTCTTCAGTTTTCTTCCTACTGAATAAGCTGTTCATAGTCTCGAGCCCTACTCTTTTGAAACCATTAATTTAAAAAAAAAAAAAAAAGAACATATTTCCAATGTTCTCAGATACCAATACAGATTGAGAAAAGAAGTTGAGCCATGAGTTGCCCCCATAATGTATCAGATTTCATCCATACAAAATTAATCCTTTCTATTTCAGCATTAAGCCTACTTGAATTGAACAAAGAAAATGATAACCTACTATATATCTCTTTGCTTTCTCCTGTGCTCCATCTACATATTTTTTTTCTCCACTCTTACAACAGCGCAGATGTTAGAATTTAAAACATAATCATCAACAAATCCACATTGAAGATTTCAGATAAATAGTATAAAAGATTATTTAACGTGCTTGGTCCCCTAATTATTCTTCTTGCTACCTGAACGAGATAATCTCAAGTCCAAAGATTGCATTTGGTTCCGTAGATTCTGATTCTCCTCAAGTAAGCGATCATACTCGAGAAGGAACCCTTCAGATTGCTTCCTTAGAGCTACTGCATTGGTCTCTGAAGCATATGCTTCTTTTGTCTTCACCGCTAGTTCTGATTCCATCTGCTTAAGTTTTGCTCGCAGAGAGGTCACCTCTTCTCTGAGGGCTTTACTCTCCTCAACTTTTCCATCCTCAAAAACTTGACTTTGTTTCTTTACAGCCTCCATGTTCTTCTGCCGTATGCGTAGTTCTCTGATGTAATGGTGTAGTCTGTCTATCATTAGTGCAAGGAAAAGAGAGGATCCTGCAGATAATAAAATCTTGATGCACGATCAATGGACAACAAAAAAACAGAAAACAGGGAACCAAATAAGAATACAAGAAACTCTGCTCATAAAAACTCAAATTAACATCATGATTAACAATTTCAACACATTTAAAGAGAAACAAAAACCATCACACCACAGATACATATGGTGTATTATCAAATAAGTTTCATTTTGTACAGACAATAACAGCAGAGGAATAAGCATTTTAACAAATGTAACAATTATTCCAGGGACCAAATGAATAAGAGGACACATTCAAAAGTTAAATGCAGCAAAAGAACATACTATCAAGTAATTTTTTTCCTCCTTGCTAATACTAGAAATGGAGATGGAAGGGAGGGAAAAAAAAAAAAAAATGGGAGAGAGAGAAAGTGTGAAAGTATCCCAAATATTTTATTGTTCCTCCGAAGCAAAAGTTACAAACCTATAACAGGACATATGCTAATATAAAATCAAAATTTTGAAATATAATTTATCATAACCACAGTTATACGACTGGCTAATCACCCACCCCACCTTACTCATATTTTCTTTCATTTTACGGTTGGTCATACTCAAACAAACATGCAAACAGCAAACAAGGTAAATAACAGCGGAGAAGAAAACTCAGTAAAACTAAAACTATTGGCTCCATTTCTGGACAGAAATCACATAAAGTATCTCAGCCCATATATGATGCTTGTGTTTTTACTTACAAATTACATGGTGGTATCAAGTGCTATGATACACCATTCTTTTGCTATCCAGTTATTTGAGGAAAATAAACAACATTACTTACTTCATTTATCAAAATTCAGCATAATGACACTGTGAACTTTTGAATTTTATCATACAACATACATTCCGAGTTCAAATAGCCCAAATGAAGGAGGAAGACAACTGGTGATGACATTTAAACTCAATTTGGTGCTTTAAACAAGTGTAACATGTTAGCTTAAGAGCTTAGAACTGCACATAGAGACAGAAAGAAGCAACTATTGACATACTCTTCAAATCACAATTCAATTGGTCTATTAAAAGAAGCAACTATCAACATATTCTTCAAATCACAATTCAATTGGTCTATTGTCCTTCCTTGCTATGATTTGAAACATCATAACATTCAGTATCCATTTGCTTCAAGGGAATCACAATCCAGAGATAGGAAGTATGCAATTCAAACTACTATTATATTATATTCATCCAGTAAAAAGCTTGATAGAAAGTATGAAGTCTGATGTCAAATATTTTACGACCTCCAAAATGATGTATCATGGATGGTGCATTAAAGAAAAAACAAAAAACAGATCATTTTTTTTTTTGCCCCTAATAAGCAGAAATGTAACAAAAAGCTTCAAACAACAACAAAACTAAGTTATCATATTTATAATACATAAGTTCATGAAAAACGTTGAAGAAAATGACAGACCAATATCACAATCCAAGATAATAAACACTTCAAAACAGAATTTAGTACTACGACATTTTAAATTCACACAAAAAGAAAAGAGATCTATGTATAAGCAAATCATGAATGGAGCTGCGAAAAGCTACCAATTTAAGAATTTTAGACAATCATAAATGGTGACACATTCACAATTCAATCACATTCCAAAATTCCAAACACACCAAAGCCAATCACATTAACCCCACAAAGCGACAAACTTAAAGAAGGAAAAAAGAAAGCAAGAAATACCCATGAGAGTGGCCTCAAGAAGGTGCTTGGCCATGAGAACCTGGTCCGTTGGATTAAGAGCACCCTCATCGATCCAACGCTTCTGGATCTTCAGCATGCTGTACACGCTTGACATCAACAGGACAAATACAGTCCCGGCCACCGTCTTGACCATAATTGGGCCACGACCGCGCTTGACCCAATCCAGAGCCATTAACGCCAACTTCCTTAATGGGGTCTTGAACAACAGCACCATTATCAACGCCATCTCCATGAATAGCACTGTGAACAGCAGCTGAATCATTTTTTACAGATTAAAGCAATATGGCGAAGAGAAGGAGAAGCAGATGATCGAATGAAATAGGGCCAGTCGACTTATCTGTACTACTAATAGTCTAATATTAATTCCAGTTTACTCAGCTTTCATATTTTTTGTTAATTTGTTAAAGAATCCTCCTTTTTTTTGTTTATTTTCAATTGAGGGCTTTTACTTTTTCATATTTATTGATTCTGTTGACAATGCTTTTTTTTTTTTTAAAAAAAAAAAGAAATCTGTTTTACCTATTATAGGATAGTTAGAACATGTGATATGTTATTGCCAAAATCAGATGACAGTGACCAGTATCAACTTGTATTTTTTGTCAGAAATTGCTAAATTGAGAGTGTAATTTAGTGGACTAGAAACAGAATTTGTAAATCGGAGTATGGGAGAAATCAAAAACCAATTTCATATGTGGATTAAGGTAGCTTTTGACCATTATTATTGTGTAATTTTGGAGAAAAATGGAACTTCCAAGTGCTTAGCCTTTGGAAACAGAAGACCTTTGGATCTGATGATTATCATTGCATTTTAATTGTTATCATGCAAAGTTGACAATGCAATAACTGGCAAATTTGCTTCCCCTAGAATTAACGGTTGGAGGCAATTATAATTACTAGTAGTAATGATCAATGGGTTTTGCTTCTTGCTGCAAGTTCAAGACATTATTAATAAGCATAAAGAAGCAATTAGGGCCCCACAAAAAGAAGTAAATCGTCAATAGGAAATGAAGTTTCAAAAGGCCTTTAAATGATGCAACAACCCTCTAACATTGAAGCCTTGAATTGTCAACATAAAGGACATTTCTCCATCTTTAGTTTGGATACATAATTTTCTTCTTCTTTATTTTCTTTTTTTTTTTTTTAAAGCTACCTTTGTTAAATTAACCAATTTCAGTAAATTTTATCATATTTGGATGTAAACAAGTCTCAATTACAAGCAACATCATCAATTCTTATTTGTGAAATGAAAAAGGTTACGAATCACAAAATATAAACAATGGTAATAGTTTTTTAGAAACATTATTTAATGCATTAGGTGCATCTAAAAATGGTAGATAAATATGAGTTCTTTCTGAAATTCTTAAAAATGAATTCTATATTTATTTGAGATGCATTGGAGATATCTAATAAATTTGTTAGTTTTGTTGTGTTGGTTGGTTCTTTGTTGGGCTTATGTAGCTCAAGGTAGATGAACCAACCTGCAGGCATAAGCGACGTCCAAACTTTTGGTGCCTTTTACTTCTGTATTGCATTCTCTAACACATTATATTTCCAGTAGGTGGTTGATTAACCAGCTCCACCATTAACGGCTATTACCAAGCTGAAAAAGCCAATCATCTTTGGCCTTCTCGTGTGAATCTCTCTACTTTTATAAGATATGTGAAAAAGGGAAAAGGTCGGTCACAGAATCATCTATGATCAGTTTCAGCTAGGAAAATAATTAGGGATAGTGGGCTAACTCAGTGTGATCCCACATGAGATGAGAACATGTATACTTGCAGGACACTCTCAATTGGCAATGTTTTTCCAAAATGGTAGCTATTAGCTAGTAATGCTGCTTCTTTTTTTATGTATAACATAACCTCTTTCAGCATACCATGGGTAGTTTTCTGTTGTCATTTTCATATTTATTTATCAGTTTGAACTCCACAAAATGCAAGTTGGCCCGGAAGTGCGACAAAAGGCTTAAGGGCCCTGCTATTGCGCCTAGCGCAATCAGCGAAATGGGACTTTAATGTGCCCATCATCAAGTTAAAGCAGCAGGCCCCTGATTTTAAAATGTTGTTTTTAGTCCTTGTTGTACGCAATTACATTGCATCCATCCACAAAAATTACAAAATTTTTCTTTGTAAATTCAGTCCATGGACAATATTGATCATTATTAGAAAACCATATCCAACCTATAAAAATGAAAGCACATTAATATACCGCCATCATAGTAAAACTCAGTTTTCCAGATGGGTCATATTAATTTTTGGGTGCCCCTCGTTATTTTATTTCTAATCATATTTCCTATGCCAAATTCAGTAGAAGAAAATGTGAAGCAGTCGTTAATGCGGTTCATGGCCAATATTTCAGAAGGAAATGGCTCATAGGATCAGAATTGGGATTGGAACATGACTTCAGACCCCCTGCAATGACCAATGGGTGGGTGTGTCCTGTGACTCGCAGTTGCAAACGGTTAAGAAGATAGTTCTCGACAAGTTCAACTTCACTGGAACTCTTGATGCCACTTCTTTATGCAGGGTAAATTCCCTTGCCGTTTTGAGCCCGAGAGGGAACAGCCTTGTTGGCTTCATACCACAAGACATGGGAAATTGCATAGGCCTAATGCACTTAGAATTAAGTGAGAACCAATTCTCCGGTCCCATTCCTGAAAGTCTTTCACTGTTATTTAACTTGAGAAGGCTTGACATATCCAACAATCGCTTGTCTGATGAAATTCCTAGTCTGCTTAGAATTTCAGGCCTGGTATCGTTTCTTGCTCAGGACAACCAGCTTAGTGGGACCATACCGGACTTTAATTTCACCAACCTCCAGCTATTCAATGTCTCCAACAACAATCTCAGCGGTCGAATTCCTGATATCCAGGGAAGGTTCTCTGCGGACAGCTTTTCTGGTAATCCTTGACTGTGTGGAAAACCACTACTAAACGCATGCCCTCCCTCAGCTGCACCGCCAGTGCAAGAACCATGAAAATATATCTTACTTGTGGTGTACAACATTGCTTTTGATGTTGTCTAACTGATATCAACCATTAGGCTAGCGGATTAGCACTATCTTTAATTTGAAATTTAATGGATACCCTATATATATATATTAGTTCTCACTGGCATAGAATGAAAAAAAAAATTACGTTGGATTATATACAATAACAAATATTTGTCATCTTAAGCATCAAAATTGTATCTAACACTGAGCTCTAGAAGAGCTTGCATGCAAACTCTTCACTTTCCTCTCCATCTCTTGAAGAAGAAGATGATGCGAGATTCTTGAGCTCTGATAGGCTCCTACCTAGGAGTAAGGCCACCTTCATTTCTAGCATCTCTCCATTTTCTCTTCCTTCTATTGTTCTTTGGCTTATATTAGACTCAATACTCTCTTCCACAAGCATGAAGAAACCGGCATTGCTTCGAAACATCTCAAACACCATCCCTACTTGTCCTCCATGCTCCATTGTATTCACCACGCTTGCCAAAGCACCACATACCACTCCCACTATCACACCCCATGGATTATCAGTATCCACAAACACAGATCCTATAGCTCCAAGTCCAGTCAATAGAGGACCGAAAATTGACAATATCTTGTGTACTTTCAGGGCTTTTCTTCCCAACTTTAAGTAATCTTCCTTATCCTTCCTCTTCAAAACCTCAACAATCTGCCTCATTTCATCTTCCAATTCTTCATTCCAGCCATTTCCATCCGTCCCCCTTCCCAGCCCTTTAGCTTGTTTTTGCCTTTGCTGAGGCCACCACACTGCAGGCTCCACAGTTGATGGCAATTTTTCAACCATAGCACCTAGCAATGGAAGTGGGTATGCTTTATCTAGAGCCAAAACTTTCTCCATTGCTTCATTGACATCGTTGATGTCAGGATTGCCAATGGAAAGCATAGTGTGTATCTGGCCATGAAGCTGCTTAAATAATCTAGTTGCGTTTCTTTGCTCTTCAGCTAATTGGGATGGCTGGATGTAATTCATTATAGACAACAAGCCAATGGCTGCAAGATAAAGACTTGTAGAAGACACCTTGAGAGTAGCATTTGTAGCTGAAAGTCCACTCATCGTAGCAGCAGCAAGAGTGATAGCATTAATGGAAGTTAAAAGAAGTTGATTCCAATTATTGCGCTGCTCTCCGATGTTTTTGTGCATCTCCACCCTATCTGCCACTGCCTCCATGATTGCATAAAGCTTGGAAATCACGGTGGAATCAGATTTATTTGTACAAGTCTTAGTATTTATCCCATTTTCCATTTGGGTGGCCGTTGGAATTCTGCAATCACTCTTGAAACTTAATTCTTCGATGAAGCCTTCATTAGAGAGCTTAGTGAAA
This sequence comes from Omphalea diandra, assembly GCA_949677035.1. NCBI lineage: Eukaryota > Viridiplantae > Streptophyta > Magnoliopsida > Malpighiales > Euphorbiaceae > Omphalea > Omphalea diandra. Next base: position 7,389 of record CATIWR010301029.1, read on the forward strand.
GAAAGAGGACTAATTCGAATATTCAGTGGATTTATAGAAGCTCGAATAATAGTTCCTCTGCCACAACATGATGAAGAAGAAGAACCTGAAAGCAGAACACTTGAAGCCTGAAGGGTTGCCATGCTTCTTTGTTTGATCAATACTATAATCGTTGTCGCTGTGGGTGGAGAACTGGTGATGTAATTCGCTATATATTTGGAAGTGAATTATTGGGTTGGAGGCATCAATGGAAGGAGTATTTATATAAGGTGGAAGATATATTGAATTTTGAAAGGGTCCAATAGTTGAATCTTTGGAATTCGGTTTGAATTCAGAAATTAGACAATTTCCTGCAAGTGACAATTAAAACAACGCTTCAACCCTTGAATTTGGATTAAAAATTTGTGTTGGCTTTGGAGAGGGCTAAGGCCTCCTATTTTGACTTTGAATTGATCACAATAACGAGTGATTAGACCTCGAAAGAGCCAAGCCAACGACCTCTTCTTCTAACCCAACTGCTTTATCTTTGCCCGGTACACGACATTTATACATCAGTATAATACTGCACTTGTTATTACTTTTATGGATTTAAAGCTCACACGTTAGCAATTTCCAATGTATTGCATGTTTTATTTATTTAGCAATTTATTGGCTTTCACACGTACGCATAAACTCAGTCTCATTTCTAATTTTAAAGTAGGTAATATAATACTCTTTTTATTCCTTAATAGATATAGTTTAAGATTTTTACATATATATTAAAAATTATATTTAATAGGTGTTATTATATAAATAAAAAATTATATTATTTTTAATTTATTATTTTTATAAACTATTATGTACTCTAAAAAAAAATAATTATTATGAAAAAGAAAATAATAGAGTTGAAAAAAATAATAATTAATATTTATAGATAATAGTAAAATATCAAGTATTATGAAATAAAAATTTATCTCTAAAACGACATTTATTTTGGAACAAATGGAGTATAAAAAAATTTATTATTTTTACTTGACACATTATTTTCACGATTATTAATAATTTAATATATCAACTACTTAAAACATTCATGATTTGACATGTTTAAGTGATTTTGTTATTTATCTATAATTCGTAAGTTTTAAAAATAAAAATTAATTTATTATTTATTAAACTTCTTAATGAAAAAGAATAACTTCACATATAAAAATTAAAAATTTTGATTATTTAAATTATTAATAAATAATTCATATCTTTATTTTTCTTCATAGATTTAACGGCTATAAATATCAGTCTTGTAAAAACAGACATTAATTAACTTTAATACAACGTAAAATATTATGCCTCTTAAATTCTTTAACGAAAATATTATTTTATAAGTAATTATTAATTTATTTGATAATATATAATTTAGATTAAGATTATATCTATGAAATTATTAAAAGTATTATAATAATTTTTTACTTATTAAAGTCAATTAATAAAATTATCTTGATATTTTAAAATTAATACTAAAATATAAGATTAATTTAAAATTTTTAACTAAAAGTTCGCACAATATACAAGTTAATGACTTATGGAGAAAATAATTGTCATGAATTTAGATATCCATATAAGACTATTTCATTGTATATTTTTGGTTTCTTTCTTTCTTATGTACTATGCAAATTTAGTGCTATACTTATGTACTATGCAAATTTAGCGCTATACACTCTTGTGTCATGTGAATGTAAATTGAATTAGGTAAGAGCATAAATGAAGACTACAATATAGTTTACGTTATTATACTATAATAACAAAATTAATAATTCACTGTTAAATTAAATAAAAGTTATTATTTATTATTAAATTATATATGATTAAATATTATTTAATTAGATGAATGTTATTAGTTACAATTTGATTAGACCACGTTATTTAACGATATTATAAAATCTGTCATTATAAAATTCATCTAATTAAATGATATTTAATTGAATAATAAGATGTGGCACATGATAATTGCAATTAGGTAAAAGTATTTCTGGCAAGTAAGTAGGTCAATGAAAACACTAATAATTTTTTACCCCTCTCAACCGCGTTAATTCTTCTGTCCTTGACTAAATTACATAATTTGTTAAATAATTTATTTGATATTTGAAAAATTATAAGTAATCGTTCACTATTAAGTTAAAAACTTATCAATGAATTTTGTTTATTACTTATGAGTATCTAATTACTTTTTCAGTATTAGAAATGTGTTTAAAAGCTTCAAAAAGTTCAGATAAAAGAAAATCGAACGAAATTGAATGCATGGATTCCTATAGCTTTATATGATACGTATTGATAATATTTTTCTTTCTATAAAGCAAACACTATTATAGAAAACACTATAAATGTCATATATAGAAAACACTATAAATGTCATATAGCAATAAACAAAAAATATCATTTGGTGGAGCATCAAAAAATAGGTATCAACAAACAAATTAATTCCATAACTCCACAAATGTTATATCATTAGCACTTTTATTGTTTGTCTCTATAATATAATATAGTATTTTTTTAGGGATAAATACATAAATATCCTATAATTCAGCTGTAATATATATATATATATATTAAAAAAAAATATATTCTCTTTTTTAGCCTATATCTTTTGTTATATATCCATGGATATTAAATTTTTATATATTATTTATTAAATTTGTATGAAATATATTATAATATAGTAGAATTAAATTTAAAATACTAGAATTGTATTAATTTTTTATTATAATTAATTTATATTGCAAAATTTGATTATGAAAAATATTTCAAAAATAATGAAATATAAAAATTGACTTGAAAATTTTTTACGTAAATTTAATTAAATAATATCAAATAATTATTTATCTAACGTGCATATTAATATCTTATCCAATAATAATCAATCTTATAGCAAATCCCAATGTTTAAGCTTTTATTTTTGGAGATGAAAGAGAATAATTTTCATTTATGAAATATCAAATATAAAATTACACATATAAAAAATTAAAACTTATAATCCATGACAAACTATATTGAATTTGATCCAAGAAGTTATGATATTCTATTGTAAAAACGCAATCATGTTGACAAAGCAATCAATTTTACAATAATAGCAGAAAATGCGCTCTACTTGGTTACTAGGCCGCAACTCGATATCTTGTTTTCAAACGAATCCAGTTGAATTACTATAAAAATATATATTGATCGCTTCAATGATATTATAAATCAATCCTATTAATGAATAATAATGACTTTATATAAGAGGGATTACACTTCCATGAATGGAAAACTAAAAACTCTTATCATAATTACAAAAAACAAACAAACAAAATTATAAAAATCTATAAAAATAAATGTATATTTGTATTTATTGAATTAAAAAATAAATAAAGAAGTAAAGAAAATAATTAAATCATAAGATACTACCGATGATTTAGTAAATAGTAGTCCAAAGCATAAGCAAAGAAAAAAGAGTTTTGGGATAAAATTTGAAGAGGGAAAATGGCTAGGGTTTTTGTCATATCCTATTATCACGATATTTAAGTTTCTAGAATCGCTTATTGATTTATACATAATAAGCTCATTGGCCCATAAAATCTAAATCTTTTCGAATTTTGATAAAATTAGTCAAAATTAATAAAATGTTTGCAAATCTAGCTAAAATTTAAATTGATCGAAATAGAATAATATATTACGTGACGTGACAAATTAGCTAGCTTAAATTTTTATAAAAAAAATTAGTTAAATTTCTTAATATTAGTTACTAACATCAATTAACATTATTTTAACTCAATATTTTAATGTGTTGTATTATGCTATTTTGATCAATTTGAATTTTTGTTAGATTTGCCAAAATTTTATTAATTTTGGCTAATTTTACTAAAATTACAAAATTAATCAATTTCGTCAAATCTCGAAAAGATTTGAATTTTAGGAGTGAATAATTTGGCCCAATCTGTTACGATAATGAAATAATGCACCATATTTTCTTTCAATTAATTTTCAAAGATTTAGAAAAAAGTAGGTTGGTGTAGGCTGAAGAAGCGATCTGAAAATTTTCTGAATGAAAGTTATCAATTAACTATATGATCAAAATTTTTATGGTCGATTATGTACAACAATGATTATCTCATCAGCAACATTACAAATAAGAATAAAAAAAGCTTGCTGGCAAATTCTTCATTTCTTGGCGAATTAGAATAAGAAGATGCTGCAGGATTCTTTAGCTCTGATACGCTCCTGCCTAACTGTAAAGCCATCTTCATCTCAGCATTTCTCCATTTTCTCTAATCCTTGCGTCCTTTTCATTTATGCTTGATTCTATAGTCTCTTCCATAAGCTTGAAGAAACCAGCGTTGCTTCTATACATCTCGAATACCATCCCCACTTGCCCTTCATGCTCCATCGCATTCACAACACTGGCCAAAGCACCACTAACACCTCCTAACGTCACTGCCCATGTGTTATTAGAACCAGCAAAAGCAGAAGATATAGCCGCAAGACTGGTCAATACACGACCAGAAATGGCTAGTCTCTTGTTAAACTTTAAGGCCTTTTCACCTAATCTTATGCAATCTGCTTTGTCTTTCCTCTTTAAAACCCCAACAATCTCTCCCATTTCATCTTCTAACTTTCTGTTCCATCCATTATTTCCATTATTTATCATCCCTGTGGCTTCTTTCTGCTTTTGCTCTGGCCACCAAACTGTAGGCTTCACATCTGATGGGAATTTTTCAAGCATACAACCTAGTAAAGGAAATGGGTATGCTCTATCTAAAGCCAAAACTTTCTCCATTGCTTCATTCAAATCACTACTAGTGGGATTGCCATTGAAACTGAGTTTTTGGGTTCCCAAATTTGACTTTCAACATCTATTACGAGTTTAGTGCCCTAAACAGAAAAATTCTTGGAAACGGTTATCATGTAATGCGCATATTAAATAATGAAAATTCTCTAAAATAAAAAGTGATAAGGAAAAGTCTTTATAATTAATAATTTTTTAACTTATTTCTTTAAATTTATGGAAAAAAAATTATTTTGAACCCACAATAAAAATTCACTAATTATGAAACTTTACTTTTAATAGTATTTTACATTTAAAATATTTATTAATTAGTACATAAATGGTGTGAAAGACGGACAGACAACCAACCCAAGACAAAAAAAATTTTGGTGTAGCTCTCTGTTGGTCACATACACGTGCATGTGTTTTATAATGTACAAAAAATGCGCTGTTCGATCTACAAGGAATTTGAATTTTTTGTATATATCTCTATGTTTCCTCAACTATTTATTAAACAAAAATGAAAAGTTGTGTTCTTTTTTCTTTTTCATTTTAGACAAAAAAAAAAAAAGATATATATATATATATAAAATTTTAAACCAAACTCAAACATTCACTTTTAAATAGTTTTATCATACTAATATATTGAATTTTTTTCAGGTAATCTCACCGTAACAATACGTTGAATTTTAAGTGGCTGAAGAACTTATTCGACAAAATTGGCAATTTCACGTGAACAACTCACTTATTATATTAGTGAATGTTTTAGGGTACTACAATTCTAATAGATCTCCGCAATGTTTGCATGCCAACAGAATGAGGGTATCACATGAACTCGGCATCATGAATTTTTCAGTCAAAAAAATTTTTTTTTGTGGGATTTATTGTTTATGCTCTGTTGAAGTCCAATGCGTTTGTAAAGGTAATATGAAACGTTTCATATTCAGTTAATAATTCCTCCTCGAGATGAGAAACTGATTTCAACTCAATGTGGAATATGAAAATAGATTGAACATCTTTGGCTTTGTAGCTGCAAACAGGCATTTAACTTGATTCGCATGCTCTTTCCCTTACACGTGTGCATTACTTTTCACATGGAAATAAACTTTATTTCAGCTTACCGTCGGAAAAACTTACAAATTCGTTTCTAAGCATATGATTTTCTTCAATATAATGATATAACTACAACGACCAACTCTTATTCTCAATTTTTTTTAAAATAAAATAAAATAAACGAATCTCATCAACAGTAGATGGAAATCTGTCATTCCTTCTTTCTAAGAGATTATTTAACATGATTTCAACATTTTGGAGACTAGCATTGGGTGGAACTCTAATTTTTGAGTTTTTTTCCAAAAATAATAACATTTTCATTTGTATCTTCTTTATAATTTTCTGTAGTAGAGTGATGCACAGGAATCAATCTCCTTTCAGGATAGCTACAATATAACCACCAATAACTAAAGGAAACCATAAACAATCAAATCATAAACAAATCAAAAGTCGATCATCGATCATTATATCATGCATATCTGGAACTCATATCTTATAATCATTGGTGTTCAAAACATACATTCTGCGAGTGTGAGCCATGTAAGAATGTTCATGGCGTAAGGGCATTTATCATTTCAGACATACTGGTGACCTTTTTCAGACATCAATTTGTCTAACCTTTTGTCAATGCCATCGACCTAGCTCTCAGATTCAGAAATATTCCCCTGAAGAAATATTGAGAAGCAAATAAGGCCCATTTCTTTTTGTCATCCAACTTTGAAAGCGAAATGTAAAACAGAAATCTAATGCCATACTAAGCAGGAAGTAGAATAAAAAGGGAGAAGTAAATTCATACCAGCAACAAGCAATCACACTGTGGAAAATGACACGGAACTGCAATGGCACATATTGGTGATTTACCCACCCCACAACCGGCCAGAACTGCAATTTTTATTGTTGAGGTTTTATGGCAATGAACGGTTTAGGATTCTTGTAGCATTACCACAATCATAATGTGAACAGAGAAAACTATACCGTCCAGGCTGTGAACTGCACTTTTGGGTATTCCATCCTTATTTTAGTTTTTACATGCATCCAGGGCCTTCCTGCATTTCATATCCTAGTTAGATGACAAGCAACAATAATATAATCTTATCTTTGATAATTAAGGAACAACTAAAGGCAAAGGCTAACTGAAATGTTCACACCTAGCCTACTTCTCCAGGCTGACTTAGTTTGAAGATTTGACAATTTGTTGACCCGTAAATCGTAGAATCTCATATGAAAAGATCCAACATGAATTTTGTAGGGAAACTATTCGTGTGAGAGAAACTATTTATGTAAAGGACTATATGAGGATCAAACTTGAAGAATCTCACACAAAAACAATATCAGAATTGTCTCCTATCCCTTTGCTCTTGCTAAATGACTTTTTCACCTTTGGCTCTAAACAACCAACTGCACTTCATGCCATTTTAAACTTCTTTTTCCCATCATTACTAGACGTAAATTATTAGAATCAAATCCCACATTAGATACAATTGCGTCTTTCTTTAATTGATATTAGAAGAAATGAGCTGGTATGAACTTACTCTCAACAATCACGCCATAGTAAAACATGAAAAGCAGGTTGTTCCAAGGAGAAGATGTCAACTGCTCCAGCACTACCTGTAAAGTTTAATTCAAAACTTCAGAAGTTTCACTTCAACTAGAGAGAAAAATGGCGCCATTGATTGATTGACTGACCATAAGAAAACAACACATTTTAGGTCGAATGTATTTGACAACAAGATTCATCATTTGATTGAAAATTCAAGTACATTACTAAAATCTAGGTTGCCAACATGGGATCAGATAAAAGAAATGAAAACGTAAAATTTTACAATTCCATAGAGTCACAGGTAATAGGCTAATAGCATACCTTCTTAGCCACTGTTTTGGTATCCTTCTTCCCCTTAAATATTTTATCAAGTATTATATGTAAGAAATGCCCAAATGGTCCAAGATATGCAAATCCGAAAAGCTGCATTTGGCCATGTTAGGATAGATTTCTAAGAACATATGCATAAGAGAAAATAAACATAAGCAAATCAATATATCAGAAGTTGACATATAAACAAAGTAATTGCAACAATGGTAACATTTGAAGATAACAAAGGCATGACTTTTTGGCTTCTTCATGTCAATTCACAAAATGGCACAGACCATAGATAAAGACTGCCTCAAACCAAGTTGAGAGCATGAAATCTAGGCAGGTCTGGCCGAACCAATGCTTGATATGTTTGCCTTAATGGAAGCTACGCCCTTGTGGTTGTTAATATAGGAGTTTTACAACTGCATTTACACTTTAGCAATATTTCCCTTGCGATAGCTACGATGGGGATGTGGCATTTCAATGATTTGAGGGAAGAAATGTAGTTTATAACAAGGCCAATACCGCTTAGTCTTATTAGAGCTTTACTGAAAGCTTAAACTTTTACTAACCCAGGAAACTGTTACTGTAAATTCCACAAAATTTTGAAATGGCAATCTCAGATACTGTGTATTCTCTAGAATGTAAAATAAAGGTAAATTAGTGGTGAAAGACCAAAAAATATAAGAGCATTTTAGCATAGGAGATGAATTTAAAGTTGCTATTACAATTTCTCTGTCTCTGTCTCTCTCTTCTTTTTTTTTCAATAGCTTCGCCAAGTAATATCCACCAAACAACAATTGCCTAGCGAATCTTATTGAGCAGAATATACAAACTTGCCAACTAATCCAAACCCTCTAATTGATTATTGATTGATGATTAAAAGATGGGAAAGAAGCTAATACCACTTTGAGGAGAAGGCGTCTGAGTTGAAGTTTCTGAATGCCAGAGACTTTCTGTGCTACAATATCACTGACGGCTGAGAGCACACCTGCTGTAATTGCCTGCATTACAAGTGAATTCATTACGAAATGGATCAACCATACACCAAGTGCTCATTAATAAGAGAAATCTGACACCAATTTTCAGGAACATCAAAAAGAATGAAACTTTGAGATATTTGGGGCTCAATAAAGACAGCCATCAAAAGTAGAGCTGAGATAATGAAGAAAAGGCATGCCAACCTTAGTTCTCAAGGGGTGATGCTGAAGCTGTAGCAAATACTGTTGCAGTCCCTTCTTTGCCACTGATCCCATGTGTGCTTTTTGGCACTCCAATTTTAGGGGAAACTGCGAAAGAGCAAGGCTTCAGAATTTTTCTTCTTTTTTTTTTTTTTTAGCAGACTTCCGATCTCCACATTTATGACTGGCAAGTAACAAACTCGTTCTAAAATATCTGAGGTTGCAAAGACAAAAACAACCCAAGTTCCGTATCCCAGGTGGCTGTTTGTGTACCCGTGGCAATCTCCCATTGGGGTGAGAAATTCTTGGCGAATCAGTTTTGTTTTTTTATCAGTAGTACAAATGGTAAAACATTCCTGACCATAAAAAGAGAGTCAGAGTTCGAACTCAACGGCTAACAAAATATATTCACATCTTTTATTACTTAAATTATTTATGGAAGGTTTTTAATAAATCAGTTCGTCAATTAAAATTATAAATTATTTATTATATATTTAATATATAATATAATTTATTTAAAATTTATTAAATTAAATATATATAATTATATATAAAATATATTTATTTATTAATTATAAATATAATATCACATATTAAATATATAATAAAAATTTTATAATTTTAATTGA